>BLSH010500889.1:2368064-2379126 GCA_018402905.1 Glandirana rugosa | reverse complement strand
GAAGTTCTTTACTCGTCCGTGCGATCGTTCGGGTTCCGTCCGGACCCGGACCCGGACTTTGTCCCGAGGTTCGGACGGACCAGCAGAACCCGAACTTCCAGGTGTTCGCTCAACTCTATTAGAGACCCCTTCTCGTTAGAGTTTACAATCTAAGAGGGAGGGTCAAGAGATACAAAAGGTAATAGCTGTGGGGGATTTGCTGATGGAGAAAATAAATGTACAGCTGTTAGGTGGGGGCCTATTACAAACATATGGCCAAGGAAATGAGGACACCTCCAATGACAACTGTAGAAATACCAGAAGGCGAAGATGTAATAGTATACTGCAAGGCATTTCTTATAACTAACTTTGTCTTCTTATCTTTGCAGTGGTATACAGACAAGAACCATGCAATCTCAGGATCCGGAACAAAGCATATATATACCCATATGACTCATTTCTTGAAGAGATGTTTTTCTCTGTCTTGAAATATTTTGGATACTTTTTAGTCTCTTTCATGTGTGTACAGTACATCAGACATGAACGAGAAGCAATGAAAGATCAAGACTGAAGCCATGTATTTAATACATTTCTCTCTAATAATTTATAGTAACACTTACAAACATAGAAATGTGACAGCAGGCACTTCTCCCTTTGTCAACCAGATGAGATCATAATTATTTAGAGGATTCAGATTCACATTCTCTTTGTTAGGCCTAAACCTGAATAATTAATTCCAAAGAACAGAAGTTGATAGGAGGAACATCTTTGCTCTAGAAAAGGGGTGTCCAACCTGCGGCCCAAGCTGACTATGAATGCAGCCCAACACAAAATCATAAACTTATTTAAAAATGTTGATTCAGTTTTTGGAAAATTTTGCCCAAGAAAAATGTTACAGTGTCTCATTACTGGACTTTTATAAGTTTTATCTTCCCAAAGAAAAATCTCCCACTCTTCACAATTACGCCTTATTCATATAATACGTTTTCAGCAGGACCTGTATTTGTGAGCAACTATTTTCAAGGATGAAGCACATGAAGGGCAAAATTAGAACCAGAATATCTGAGGATCACATTGAGAATACATTGAGAATTGCTACTATAGCCATCCAACCAGATATTGATGCGTTAGTTTACCAAAAACCGTGTCAAATAATGCACTAGTTTTATGTTGCCCTCTTTTACTTTTATAATAAAAAATATTACAAAAGAAATTAAGTTTTATTACTCAGATAGGTATATTATCTATATCAGTCAGCGTTAACTTGTGATCTGTTTGAATTTTTCTGCTCATCAGCTACTGTATCCTTATTGTCCATGCATTTTATGTGTGGTCAAAAGGTTGGACAACCCTGCTCTAGAACACCAGACAATTTAAGAGGCCAATGGTTGCTTCATCTTCCTGATGGCCATCTAACCCTGAGAGAATGGTTGGATTGGATTGAATTGGGTGGACATAATCTTTGAAGGAAATCTTTCATTGAGGGAAATATGGAGACCTCTTTGGCTGACCTCCTTTTGAAAATGCTACCTGCCTGGCTGCCTCTGACTTTAATACTGTATGATACTTGTAGTGATGTATTATATGTAAACATTCTCTTTAAAAAAAAACAAAAAAACAAACAGGTCATACTTACCTCCTCTGTGCAGTTGGTTTTGCACAGAGTGGCCCCGATCTTGCTCTTCTGGGGTCCCTCAGTGGCACTCCTGGCTTCTCCTCTTCTCGAGGGCCCCATTGGAGAGCCACTCTCCCTAGGGACACCCGTGTGGGCGTGCTCCCGTGCCCTGCTGCTGCGTCCATTGACACAGACAGCAGAACCAATCCTACTCTTCTGGGGTCCCTCAGTGGCGCTCCTGGCTCCTCCTTTTCTCGAGTGCCCCATTGGAGAGTCACTCTCCTTACTTCCTCTGTGCAGTTGGTTTTGCACAGAGTGGCCCGATCCTAATCTTCTGGGGTCCCTCAGTGGTGCTCCTGGCTCCTCCTCTTCTTGAGTGCCCCATTGGAAAGCCACTCTCCCTCGAGACACCCATGCGGGCGCGCTCCCGTGTCCTGCTGCTGCGTCCATTGACACAGACAGCAGAACTTGGCTCTGTCCCCTGTCACCTGTTTCATTGGATTTGATTGACAGCAGCTGGAGCCAATGGCTGCGCTGCTATCAATCTATCAAATGAGGACCTTAGACACCGGCTGGAGCGGGTGTGCTCGTCCTTGGCGCTGGAATGATCGGGTTCAGGTAAGTAAAAGGGGGGCTCTAGGGGGCTGGTGCACTACAAGAGGTTTTTCACCTCAGTGCATAGAATGCATTGAGGTGAATAACCGCAAGGGTTTACAACCCCTTTAATGGATCTGGAACCTTATGTGAACAGAGCTTTTGTGTTTTAATTTAATTTTGTCACAACTGTACTAATGTTGAGCCACTGGGGCAACAAATAATGTGCGGGTTGCTTCCATATGGTGAGGAATTATCAAAGAAACCTTGAAAAGCCAAAAATCAAAGCACCACACCAAAATTGGAGTCCCAAAACCGGGATTTTATTCCAAGCTGGCTGCTGAATGTGACTGGGTCCCCTGTACATTCTCAAAGCCCTGATGAAGAGGGAACTGTGTGGCCTCCAAAACTTGTTTGCTCACTCATATGATATAAGCTTGGAATAAAATCCTACTTTTTGGATTCTAAAAGTTTAGTGTGACGCTTCACTTTTTAGATTCAAAACTTTTATTATGAATCATTGACCTGGAAAACAAGCATGCTATGAGTAAAGTCAGCACATCTGTATTTTGAAATCAAGAGGGTGAGCATGACAGCCAGGCAGCTAGCAGTCTGAGAAGGGGAGGTCAGCAATGATAGCCCACAACAACTTCAGCCAGGACTAGTGTCAAAGTCTTGCAGTAATAACATATTTGTTGACTACTGATATTTCTTTGCTTATTGACAAGATTCTGGATATAGCTAATGAATCTGGGAAGTTTACAAAAGCATGCCAGGTACCTTAGCATCTAATCAGATATCACTTTTTGGCTATTGACTGCAAGAAACTGCTAAACAGTGAAATTCGATTTGATGTTAGCCCATTGTATCTCATATTTATAACTAATAAAAGTTCAATGCCACAATTAATTAGAAATGTTCAATGATATTGTAACTGAGACTTGTTTACGCTGAGTTGTAAAACAGATGGGTGACAATTTGTAAGAAACTGTTGAAACTGCTGCACTTTATTAAAATACAATTTTCAGCCCAAACATTGTTTTTCATTTTGTATGGAGTGTGCAAGGGTTTGAACCTTTATTAAAGCGCATCTAAACCAAAGAACAAGAATGTAATTTATTGCAGCTCACCAGTCCTTGGCTGCATTCATTTGTTTTTGTTTGAGGATTTTTTCCCTTTATTTTCATCTGGTGATTTACTGTTTTGTCATAGGTGACAATGCTTATTCACCACACATGGTTGTCATGGTAGGCTGACTCCTCAGCTTTGACTAAAGAACACTTCCTCCTCTACACCCCTCCATAATATAGCTGAAGAGGTGTTCTGTAGTTCACAGTGGTAAACTATGCAGGGCTGATAACACTGCGGAGAGCTCAGGATGTCATGAGCTCACTGGATTTCTGGCAGGATAAACAGGTGTATTTTTTGCACCTATTGAACAGATATAACAATCACTATTAGTTATATTTAAAAGATAGAAAAGATGCAAATTCAAGAAGTTAAAGTGGTTGTAAACTTAAAAAAAATGGTTCCCCTGCAGGTTTAATGTGCTAGTATGCACGCATACCAGCACATTATGTCAGACTTACCTATTGAACAGATCCCTCACGCAGCACACTGACAGCGATTCCATCTTCATCTGGTCTTCCTTCTGGGTTTGCGGGCTACGTCCATTTGAATGGGTTCGCTGCAATTACATCACTCCCATGCATGCACATGGGAATCATAGGCATGGCACAGAGCTCTGAAGGGACGGCATGAGTATATGACGGTGTATGTTTAGGAGATATTTATTTTACCTACAGGTAAACCTTATTATAAGCTTACCTGTAGGTAAAAGTTACAAAGCAAACTTTACTGCCGCTTTAATTGTGAGGTCCTGTTCACCTCATTTTAAAGTATGATATGCGCTTTTTGAAAAAGCTTAACACATTTTTAGCGTGTTTTTAATACATTGAGTTAAAATTTAATGGAATATGTTTTCATTAGAGAAAAGACAAAAAGGAAGGCGGGCACACCTAATGTATTACCAGAGACATTTAATAGAATAAAAACAGGTTAAAAGTGGGTACTCACAGAGTAGCAACTCTCAGAGAAGCCATGCTGCAAAACAGTGTTATAGGTGCGAACACAGCAAGGGGTAATGGATGAAGAGCTGATCTGCTCTGGATGCCAGAGCCCAGCGCTTTATATAGGACCGTGGCTTTCATCCATTACCCCTTGCTGTGCCTGCACCTGTACCATTGTTTTGTTGCATGGCTTTTCTGAGAGTTGCTACTCTGTGAGTACCCACTTTTAACCTGTTTTTATTCTATTAAATGTCTCTGGTTACAGACAAATACTGCTGAGATAGCGACACTTCGAGCAAAAATCGACGACCTGGAGAATCGCTCCAGGAGAAATAATCTCAGTTTTGTGGGATTCCCGGAGAGATCTGAGGGCTCCCGTTCTGAGCGATTCCTACATTCGTGGTTACGAGAAGTGTTAGGGGTTGAACACCTGTCACATGCTTTCCTCATCGAGAGAGCGCATCGTACCCCGCCACGAGCACCAAATCCTGGTTCCCCTCCACGCTCCTTGATTGCATGGATCCTCAATTTTCAGGACAAAGTGACCATTATGCGCCTGGCGAGAGAAAAAGGCCCACTTAAATACAATGGAAACACCATCTCCATCTACCCTGACTTTTCAGCAGATGTCCAGCGTCAACGGGTCTCCTTTTCTACGGTAAAAAATCGTCTCCGACAAGAGGGTCTGCAGTACGCCATGCTCTTCCCTGCCAAACTGAGAGTCATATGTGACGGTAAAGCCCACTTTTAAAATACTCCTAAGGAGGCTATGGCATGGCTTGATGATCACGTTGGCCCACAGCGTCGCCGAGGACGCACGGGTCAATAGAAATGGAGAACACGATATTCATCTAGGACATGCAGCCACCCTGCTGAATCTTAAGAGGCACGTATTGATGAACCTTTACCGAGCTGAGCCTCCCCTTCCTTGATAACTGCTTCCAGAGAAGAAGGAATTAAATAGTCTACTGTCCTGTACTTGAACTTTTGTATCAAAGGACAAATAAACTGGTACAGGCACCACATTGTCCTTATCACTACCCTTTTACAAGACAGCTGCCACACAATGGATGTCTGTTCCTCATGTGTTAAAACATCTACCAGTTCTTCATATCCTTTGGAAAGAATGCGGTTCAACCCACACATCCCCCAGATTGCTTCAAAGATCATACTGCAACTGACAGGCTCATGAGTATGGTTAGCAGCACTATTACAAGATCCCCTTCTAACCGTATTGATACGGGCAAATACACAGGGGGCCTCTTGGCTCATCCGAAGTACTATATACTCCTCTCAGGAACTTCGTTTTTGCTTTAATGGAGCTAATATATCCAATTCACTAACCCCATCCCATCTTTTTATGGCAAAGCCATGGGAACTGTTCTTCATTTGTTTTTTTCTTTATAGGTTTTTTAAAGGACTTGTGACTGGTTTGGGATCCAAGCTCACTAAGTTGGGGATGGTTGAGTGGGGTGGGACGGGCGAGGGGGGGAGGGAGTTAGTGGACCTATTTAGGTCTCAAATAGAGATTTACTTTGTACTATTGTTGATGTTTTTTGTTAACACGACACTGCCTTACGTTCATTGCTTTACAGGGACAAAACTTATGTTACCATTAGTTTGCCTATGGGTATACTTAAGCTATGCTGCTGGGCCTGCTCGCTATGTTATTGATTTTCTCAGTATCCTTTACAGTATAAGAAATGTCTTGAATGTTATAGATGGCTAAACCACTGAAAATTATCTCGTGGAATATAAGGGGGGCGAACTCTCCTCACAAGCGGTCCTTGGTCTTTTCATTCCTTAAGCGTTACAAACCACACATTATTTGTCTCCAAGAAACGCATTTAGTCAAAGAGCGGTTACGCTCACTTAAAAAAGCGTGGATAGCCTCCTCATACCATGCCACTCACACCACATACTCAAGGGGTGTCTCCATCTTATTGGCCAAGTCGTTATCAGCTGAAATTGTATCTATTAAAACAAACCCTGAAGGCCGATTCATTATCCTCACTGTACAAATTGCTAGGAAGACCTTTACTCTGGTCAATGTTTATGTGCCTCCCCCATTCGACCCAGCTCTTCTCTCTAAAATATCTCTTCTCCTGATCGCTGGGTGCTCAGGTCCGGTACTATACATAGGAGACTTTAATGCTATACTTGACCCCTCAAAGGACCGCTTGGGGGGAGGTGGTAGGCCCTGTCCCTCTCTGATAGACTGGGCTGGAATTTATGGCCTCACTGAGGTGTGGAGGTGGAAGCATCCCACTGAATGCCAATTCTCATGTCATTCTGACTCATTTCATACAATGTTTCACATTGATTTGGCATTTGCTACCCCTGATGCTCTCCCGCTGGTGTCGTCTGTGATGTATTTACCTAGGGGGGTGTCTGATCATGCGCCTCTCATGGTGGATCTCCTCCTCCTGCCTACACAGGGACCTACCATGTGGCGCATGGGATCACAGTGGTTGGAGGACGAGATCGTTCAGAGATCCTGTGGGAAAGACATAGTGGACTACTGGAGGACAAATAGGGGCTCCACTGAAGCCTCCAATGTTTGGGAAGCCGTGCTAAGAGGTGCCTTCATGTCTATAACAGGTGTTGTACGTAAAAATGCTGTACAATACACCAGAGAATTGGAGGAGGCGATGGTACAGGCGGAGGCAGACTATGTGGCACAGCCAGATCCCTCAAAACACGAAATATGGTTATCTAAACGCAGAGAATATGAACTTAAACTGCTAGATTTAACCCAAAAACGTATGCTACATGTGACACAAAAAATATTTGAGCACGGGAATAAGGCAGGTCGGCTTTTGGCCTATCTAGTTAGACCGGACCATAATCCTGTTTCTGTTCCCCGAATTCTTACTCCACAGGGAGGGATCAGTGATGCCCCACAAGATATCATACATGCCTTTTTGTCCTTCTACAAGGACCTATACACTACAAGGGCCCACTATACGGATTCACATCTGAATGACTATTTGACACAGATCCCACTACCACGCCTGACAGATCAGGAGGTGGAGGATCTGGAAGCCCCTCTCACGATAGAGGAAATCAAAATGGCAATTTCACAACTTCCAAATCATAAAGCCCCAGGCCTGGATGGTTTTCCGGCTGAGTGGTATAAACAGTTTACCTCATTACTTAGCCCTCTTCTCCTTAATATTTATAACGAGGCCCTCAAACAGGGCATCCTCCCGCCATCTATGCGAGAAGCGCTCATTGTCTTGTTGCTGAAACCTAGAAAAGACCCAGTCCTCTCTGACTCATACCGCCCTATATCCTTAATAAATGTGGATGTTAAAATCCTTGCTAAGTGCTTGCTAACCGTATCAATCTGATAATTGGGAAACTGATAGGCTGTGATCAAGCTGGGTTTATACCGGGAAGATCCACCAGAATGAATATACGCAGACTGTTTCACAATATACAATTTCCCCATAGTTGTACACCCACTAGGGTGGTGGTGTCGCTCGACACTAAAAAAGCGTTTGATAGTGTGGAGTGGCCCTACTTATTTAAAGTTCTAGAGAGCTATGGATTCGGCCCCCGCATGATAGCCTGGATTAGACTCCTATACTGTTCCCCAACTGCTCATATCAGGATTAACTCATCGATCACCGAAGCATTCTTGATCACCAGGGGAACCAGACAGGGATGCCCCCTATCCCCTTTATTGTTTGCTCTAGCCATGGAGCCCTTGGCCATACAAATTCGCCACACCCCCCAAATAAAAGGCCTCCCCGTCGGGACTATAGAAGAACGCATATCACTCTACGCAGATGACACTTTGGTGTATCTGGCGGACCCACAGGACTCCCTAAAAAATTTACTAACCCTTATCAATACATTCAGAGACTATTCGGGATTTAGGGTGAATTGGGAGAAGTCCGTCCTCTTCCCTTTGGACGAGGCGGCTACTTCAAGGATATATGCAGGGTCAGAACTACAGGTGGTTTCCTCGTTTAGATACCTGGGAGTGTTGATACAATTACCGCTCTCTAGGTACATCGAGAATAACCTATGCCCCCTAATAAAACAATTACAGGAATACACCCAGAAGTGGATGGACCTCCCACTGGATCTTATGGGGAGGGCCAATATTATTAAAATGATATATCTTCCCAAACTACTTTATGTCCTGGCCAACGCACCGTGTAGAATCCCCAAGTCCACCTTTAAATGCATTGACTCTATATGTACAACATTCCTTTGGCGGGGTGGACCCCCAAGATTAGCCCTTGAGACACTACGACTTCCCCCTCAATTGGCTGGCCTAGGCTTCCCTAACTTCTATTTATATTACTTAGCTTCTCAACTGGTGTACATCCACGATTGGCTGTACCCAAGCGATAATAATGCTTGTACCAGTACGGAGGGGGCTATTGTCTCATCCATGGAAACACTTCATAATGTGATTTATAGAAACCGTGTTCCAGATAGACCAGGGACGGCTGTGATTCATATGTCCCTCTCCCTATTCCGGACGATTAAAACCAAATTCGCTCGGGAAACATGGGACACATCACCGAATATGCCCCTATGGTACAACGGCACCCTGGGAGAATTAGAGTCTATACCTGACCCTGTAAGATGGATATCAAAAGGAGTGAAATATTTGTGCCACGTAATAGATGACGGGGGTCTTAAACCTTTCCGACAACTCCAACAGGAGTTTGATCTCCCAAACTACTACCTATTCTTTTATTATCAGCTACGACATGCCATCAAGGCACAATTTGGTAATTTGGACAGCACACCCCACATACCTCCCCTAGAAAAACTGCTCAGAGACCCAGCTAATACTAAACTTATCTCAACCTACTATATGGCCTTAGTTTCGGATATTAGCCCCAGATTCCGTGCAGCTTAATCCAAATGGTCAACTATGGATATACAGATTACAGAAGAGGATTGGTTAGAATTTTCTGACACCTTTAAATCATCAGTAATCTCATCTAGAGATAGAGTGATTCAAATTAAAATATTTCATCAATCTCATCTTACCCCACATAGATTCTGTAAAATGGGACTATCAGCTACGGACATATGCTTTAGGGGATGTGGCCAGCGAGCGGACTTTTTGCATTGCTTCTGGTCGTGTCCGATGGTACACCATTTTTGGAAAGATGTGGGTTCGTTCATCTCAGCAGTACTAGGCCTACCCAATATCATTAACCCTAAGAACTGTCTTTTGGGGATGTTTGGGGACCTATCCTTATCCTCTTCAGCAAAGAGACTCCTTCAAATTTTGTTCTTCTATGCTAAGAAGTCCCTCCTGCTGACGTGGAAGAGCTCGCAAACATTAAATAAAAACATTTGGCTAAAATTGGTGAACGAGGCGCTACCCTTATACAAAATCACTTTTGATCTTCGAAAACGGAGTAAGAGCTTCTACAAGATATGGGGCAGATGGCTGGCTAGCCCTCTTACATTATGCCCAACCTTGCCATAGGAGGCGGTGCCGCCTGGTCTGCCTCGAATCACCGTCGACCCACTAAGCATAGCATAGCTTTCAATATATTGTACTTCATATCTGTTGAACCGTGTAATGTTTAATTTACAATTTACCCGAACTAGTTAGGCAGTAGTTGTGCTTAAGAAATACTCTGTTAATACTGTAACTATCATTCTCGGGCGGAATACCCGAAGGTTTGTTATCGGTTTTTGAATGTTTGTATGTCTTTATAATCAATAAAAATATCTTTAAAAAAAAAAATATCTCTGGTAATGCACTAGGTGTGAGCGCTTTCCTTTTTGTCTTTTCTCTAGTTTTTATCGGATTACCCCATTCGAGGAGGACAGCATCTGCCTAGTCTTGGAGGTGTCGTAGCCTTGCTGTTTTTTATTACTGAAGACCTTTTGGTACTGGAAGTCACTGTGTTTTCTAATATGTTTTCATCGCTAGTCACCTGGGAAAATTGACCCGTGACTCAATAAATGTTTCAATGGAAGGTACTTTTTTGATGCATTTTTCAAACAAGACGCCAAAGATGCAGCAAATGGGAATTTTAAAAATGCAGCACACTTTTTTTGTAATTCCTTTATTTTCAAAAAGGCAAGGTTTACAACCAATGTAGATGACATAGATAGAGTTGAGCGAACCTCTGGAAGTTCGGGTTCTGCAGGTTCGGCCGAACTTCGTGACAAAGTCCGGGTTCGGGTCCGAACTTGACCCGAATTTTGACCCGGACCCCGAACCCCATTGAAATCAGGCACAAAAATGGCTGTAACAAAGTCCTGGCAAGTCCTAGAGGTCTGCAAAAGGAAGGAAAGAGTTGGACAAGTGCCCTACAAAGAAATGGGGATAGGGAAATAACTTAAAATCATTTTTAAACTAAAATCACATAAAAAAATCAAAAATGGAGGTGGATGTGGAGTTGGAGGTTGAGGAGGCGGTGAAAGTGGCAGTGGAGGAGGAGGAGGTAGCCAACACTGTTTTTTTATTTTTGTGCAAGAAATCATCTCCAAGTTGTACAGGGAAAGTTTCCAGCTGTTGCTTTAAGGGAAAGATTATTGTTCTAAAATCATCTCCAACTTGTACAGGGAAAGGTTCCAGCTGTTGCTTTAAGGGAAAGATTATTGTTCTAAAATCATCTGCAAGCTCCATTCACTAAGTGTATTGTAGCCGGATAAAGCCATATTAGTGTTATAAAATCATGTCCAAGCTACATTCACTAAGTGTATTGTAGCCGCATAAAGCCATATTAGTGTTATAAAATCATGTCCAAGCTCCATTCAATAAGTGTATTGTAGCCACATAATAAAATATTGTGATTATACCGAAATAGGC
>BLSH010500889.1:2325844-2338940 GCA_018402905.1 Glandirana rugosa | reverse complement strand
TATTTCAACCATTCCACTGCCCTTCAATTATTCATTACAACAAATCTATTATCATAATTTTAAGTTGATATTTAAGCCCTTTTAAGTCAGAACTGGAAAATAAAAAATGTAAAGTGCAATCAACTCCTAAAGTGACTCTAAAGGCAGAAGCCCCCCCCCCCAAATGCTTACCTGAGCCCGAGTTTGATCTAGCGACATGTCCAAGAACAGCAGCTCTCTCTTCTCTCTATCTCCTCACTGGCCATGGAGGACATTGACTCCTGCTGCTGTCAATCACAGCCTGTGTGGAGAGGGTGGGGGTGGGGCTGAGCTGCACTGTGCTGTGTGTCAATAGACACACACAGCGTGGCTCTGGAGCAAGCCCGCATGAATGCCCCTATAGCAAGTGGCTTCCTATGGGAGCATTGGGTAGAGGGAGAAGCCAGGAGCGCTGGCAACGGACTCCAGAAGAGGAGGATCGGGGCCGCTCTGTGCAAAATCATTGCACAAAGCAGATAAGTAAACCATGTTTGTTATTTTATTATTATTATTATTATTATTATCATACAGGATTTATATAGCGCTAACAGTTTACGCACACAGAAAAAATAGCTTTAAATTACTTTAAGGTGTTCAAATATATTGATATTATATACAAAGAAAGTTTGAAGACTCAAAACGTATGAGTTCCCCTTAATTTCCTTGCTCAATAGTATCTAGCTCAGTAACTAGGGAGGTTAGCACGCACACTGACTAAGCAGATCTGTTAAAAATGGCCATCATTTAACTACCATATAATTCTGAAAAAATGTCATGTATTTTAAAAGAGAGGTGGTATATTGTAAGTACCTGGCCTTGAATTCAGCCTCCTAAACTTGCAGGGCAACACTGAGGTTAGGAGATGGAGAGGCAACACTCAAAGTCCATCAGGACTCTAGTGCTTTTACAGGGCTAATTATGAACAGGCTTAGAAAATTGGAGATCACTGGATGACATTAGTTTGCTGCTCCTTCATTGTCTAACCACAGCCTAGGGCTTGTCCTGGTGCTTACCTTTAGTCTATTCTGCAAAAAGGTCCAGGATATGTCTTGGTGGGTTTGTCTGGCTTACACAATCAGTGGCTCTACAGAATACTTTTGGAATGATTTAGAAGTAGTTTGCATACTTTATATGTGTTATATGTCAACTGTGTATTTACCTATTTGATAGACTTAGTATAGAAGGACTAATATTCATGTAATATGAATGCTTATGGAAATTAAAAAATAAAACACACCTATATTTCCTGAAGTGCTTTTTGTTATGTTGCCTTTGCTATAGTAGTTTTTTTTTCTTAGAAATTTGTGCTGATATTATAATAGAATTCAATACATTAATTATCTTTTTTGTCCAAATAAAGTTTCCCAGATCTTTCAGCAGAAGAGATGGACAGACGGCATGCTGATGGCAGTTTTACCAGTGACTTTAACAAAGCCCTCGATATAAAGGCTGCTCAAGAGTTTTTGGATTGGATAATTAACACCCCAGTTAAAGAAAGGTACATCTATTTACAACGTTAAATAATCTGATGCAAGGTGCCTACTTATGAATCCGTTTATACAGAATAAAATTGTACTAGGGAATATTACAAGGAGCTGTAATTATTGACCTCTCTCTAAGAATAGTTGCCTGGTTGTCTCTGGCTTCAGTGCTAACCTGGTGCTATGCATAACAAGTAAATCAAGATATTTACATTGGCAGTGTGCTGGCTTACACATTTTACACTTTTGAGGTCAGCAGAAGCAGCTTACATAATCTCTCCTTCTAGATTTCCTTTAGGGCCCTTTCACACTGGCTGTAAAGTCAGGTTTGCCTGTCAGTTTCTCAGCCAGACCTGATCGGACCCTTCATTCACCCCTATGGAGCGGCGGATGTCAGTGGTGTCATGTCTGCTGACACCCGCTGCTATCCAATCCGATCCTTTCCAGCACATCCAGATGGATTTTATATTTTATATCCATCTGGTGTATGGGATTGGATGAAAACGGACAGGCAGTCCATGTTCATCTGATTTCCCCATATAGGAGAGCGGGACTGTGCCCGCCTCTGCTCTGCATAGTGAGCGGAGATGGACCTGTCATCTGCCTGCTCAGCAGGGATCTGTCAAACAGAGGCACCCGTGTGAAAGGGGCCATAATGTGTATCTAAAACGAAGAAAAAACATTTAATATACTGCAGATTACCAGATGTGATGGCTGTGTTACTTTTTTTAGGCTTTTATTCCCTTCTTTTCACCTGATGATCCTACCAGTAACACACTTCCTGTTATAGGGTGATAACACATACTCACAATACTGTATCTACTAAAGAGCAGCATTGTCACCCTAAGAAGGAGGCGTGTTATCTTAATACTAAAGAACATATTCCCCTCTCCTCTCACTGAGAGAGAGCAGGAACTATGCAGAAACTAATAATGTGTTGACTGTTAGAAGAGGCAGAAAGCAAGGAAGAAACTCATCAACTTACAAGAGTTCTGGCAGGATCAACAAGTATTTACTTGCACTTATTGGACACATTTAACAAAGCGCTTTCAATTACTTATTTAACAGACCAAAAGGGAGCAAATAACAGAAGTCTATTGTTAGGGTTAACATACACTTTAGATTGAAAATTAATCATTTTAATCAGTCAAACAACATTCCCCTTGCTGAGGGGCAAGGAGGGGTTTTCTTAATAAAGAGGAGGAATTTGCTTGGGAGGTGGAAGATTTATACTGGGCCTAATATTTTTGCTTGGGGAAGTAAAGGAGTGGTTTAGTTAGAGGGTGGTGGATTAGTGCTTGCGGGGAGAGATATATATTCCTGTACCCTGTACATTACATACTTCTGTCCCCTGCATACTACAATACATACCCTTGACCCCTGTACTATGTGTATTGCATACTCCTAACCCCTTTGTGCATTATATAGTACTCAAACCTATACTGTGTCCTTCACATATTGACCCCTTCACTCTGAGCATTATATACTACTGACTCTTGTACTCTGTGCATTATATACTACTAATCCCACACTCTGCGTGTTACATATTCTTGTATCATGTGTTACATGCCCCTGACCCCTGCATCTGTGCATTACATACCACTGACCACTACAGTTTGTATGATGACCCCTGAATGTTGTACACTACATAATCTTAACCCCCAGGCTCTGTATTATGTAAGTCATCAACTTCCTGACCCCACCCTCTGTACACTGAGTTGAACATTACATACTCCTAAGTTCTGAACTTTATATGCTGTATTATACAGTTAGCTTAGGTTCACACTGATGCGATGAGAGAGAATCCTTTGTGTTTCCCTCACCACATTGCAAATGGACGCCCTCCATGCGATCTGCTGCGGGTGTCAATGTTAGATTAACGACACCCTGAAACAGCTCACAAAATGCAGTACGATTGCCAGAATCATATCACAGGGGTGTGAACACCCATGCAATGCGATTCAGGTGTGGAAGAAAAAAAGGGTCCTGCACCATTTTGGTGTGGATGTGATGCAATTTGAGCCATATAAAATGTATAGCACAAATAGCACCACACAGATATTGCATGTGATGTCAATGTGTGAATCACGTGTGGTGGCTAATACTCCATATTTTGTGGGTACAAAAGCTACGGGGTTAATTTACTAAAGGCAAATAGACTGTGCACTTTGCAAAGTGCAGTTGTACTCTGCAAGTGCAGTTGTTACAAAGCTTAGTAAATGAAGTAAAGATTTACTTTGCAAAGAATACCCAATCACGTGGAAGGAAAATGAAAAAAAAATGCATTTTTGCTTGCACATGATTGGATGATGGATGTCAGCAGAGCTTCTGCTCATTTAATAAGCTCTGGAGCAACAGTACTTTGCAAAGTGTACAGTCTATTTGCCTTTAGTAAATCAACCCCTATTTTGGTGCAAGTAGACTTATACTCTGCTTATCCATACCTCTTTAACCCCCTCCCACTATTAGCACAATGTGACCACATAGCTCCCAACTGTCCCTGATTTTGAGGGACTGTCCCTCATTCGGCGCATAGTCCCTCTGTCCCTCTTTCCTCCTCATTTGTCCCTCATTTTGGTCTGATCTATATAGTTGTATATAAAATCAGTGGTGGCCGATGCTCAATATTTTGGGGGCGGCAGCAAGCTAATGCAACCCGCCCTGTCCTAAGACTCCCTGGCCAATCAGTTCTCAGGAGTCAGATGCAATTTCTGTTCGGCCGGGAGAAGAATCAGGAAGACAATTATGAATATTAATTCACTATTGTCACACAACTGGGTGGGCTCAGGGTGCAGTGCTCTGCGCCCTGAGCCCACCGTTTTTTGAAGCCAATTAGAGCCTCAGGCTCTAATCATATGCTTAAAAAAACCCATTGGAATGCATGCATCTGGCACCCTGCATGTAGATTAGGGAACAGGTGCATGGATTAGGGGAGCAGCGCCCCTGCGCCCTAATGGACGGCCACCACTGCATAAAATACACTATTTATCTTTCAAAAAGTGTTTATCAGTGTTAAACCTTTCATCCAGTTTCTAATTGCTGCATTTGTAAATTCCAAAAGCCAGTATAAAGATATAATAGTGGTAAAAAAAGCACTTATGAATTTACCCAATGATTTTTTTTGTGCAATTCTCCTTTAAGGGGGGCATGGCAGGGGTGTGCCCTATGCCTACATACTTTTGTTAATAGGTGTCCCTCATTCCCATCTTAGAAAATTGGGTGGTATGTGAGCACACCCACCTAGAGTTGAGCGAACCCGAACTGTAAAGTTCGGGTTTGTACAGAACTTTGGGGTGTCCGTGACCCAGACCCGAAACCGGACATTTGAAAATAAGTTTGGGTTCGAGTTCTGGGTTCGGGTATTTGATCACGCGAAGAATTCACATCTGCTACTTAAAGGCCCTGTAATAGTGTTGAGCGAACCCGGACTGTAACGTTCGGGTCCGTACCAAACTTTCGGGTGTCTGGGACCCGGACTCGAACACGGACATTTCAAAAAACGTTCGGGTTCTGGGTTCGGGTAGTTGATCATGCATGTTGAATAGCTGCAGGGCAGCCAATCAACAAGTGTTTCACTGGTTTTCCCTAGAAGCCATCACAGCCATGCCTACTAATGGCATGGCTGTGATTGGCCAGTGCATCATGTGACCCAGCCTCTATATGAGGCTGGAGTCACAGTGCTGCATGTCACATGCTCTCTGTGTAGTGTAGGGAGAGGATGCTGCCGGTGCTGTGAGGGACAGATTGCAGATAGATAGATAGATAGGTAGAGATTACTACTACTACTGCTTTTAGGGACAGATTGCAGATAGATAGATAGGTAGAGATTACTACTACTACTTTTAGGGACAGATTGCATATCTCATCCTGTATTACAGAAAGATCTGACTGGACTAGGTAGAGTCTACTGCTTAGAGGGACAGATTATTGTTCTAAAATCATCTCCTAGTTCTATAGGGTCAGGTTCCTGCTGTTGCTGTAAGGGACAGATTATTGTTCTAAAAGCATTTTGCAGCCCTCTAGAACTTTCCAGGACTCTTTTACAGTCATTTTTGTGCCGAAAAGTTCGGGTCCCCGTTGAATTCAATGGAGTTCGGGGTAAAGTTCGGGTCAAGTTCGGTACCGAACCCGGACTTTTTTCCGAAGTTCGGCCGAACCCCCCGAACATCCACGGGTTCGCTCAACTCTACACCCACCACCTCTGTATCAGTGCTTCCTTCAGGGTGACAAGAGTTCTCCCAGGCCCCTAACAATACTAGCAGCAGCCCTAATTTAACCAGAACACATTCCACTGGAAATAAAGCACCAAATATAAACAACTCTCAAGATTTTTTTAATTTATTTTCAGGGATTTACTGGAAGAGCAATAGAATTACAGAAGATCTTCAACAAGGATTCACGCGGCTGTCACTTGAAAAATGATGACTTTGTGTTCTGTAAATTCAAGCAGGTGTATCATAAAGCCATACAGTATAGCTTTGCATGCAAAGTAAATGAAATTTCCAGTAGTGTTTTCTTGTTGGGGAATTCCACAAAGAGAAGATTCTGCTTATATCTTGTGTATCTACCGTAACAGGTTTAAGGCTTTCCTTCACGTTCGGATTTGCACTGCACAATGAAACAAGCTTTGCTGATCTGCCGTGAATGATGAGGGCTTAAATCCAGAAGTGCCATTCTCACGCCCACTTATTTAAAAAAGTTATTTAAAAAAAACAGAAAAAATATAACTTGTTTAAATTAAAATAAAATATATACCTTATTTTTCTATGAAAATGAACTGTATATAGAATTTACTCCAATCAGTCGTGTCTTAGAAAAAGGGTAACCCTGTTTGAAATGTTTATTACAAGTGCTAAGCTTTCGGAATATTAACTAGTAGCCTTAAATAAAGTTTTTTAAGCGTCATTTGTGTTGTGTGTTTTGTTTGCAAACTTGTTCAATGATACTTTTTGGGAGGAAAACATTAAAGTTGAACTTCAGTCAGTTAAATACACAGACATAATGCAAACAAGGGAGGTGTACATTTTTGTATTTCCATCTATCTAGTCCTGAGATTTACACAGTGAAAGGAAAAGCAACATAGTGATCAGCTCATCCCTCTGTCACTCTGCTTTCCCCTCCTCAGCGTGTCAGTACATGAACGAAAAGAATGCCCTCTTTCCCCAATACAGATACTGCTCCCCCCAGCACAGACCCCTCACTACAGACACCCCCCCCCCACACACACACACACAGTAGAGACCTCCACAGAGGTGTTTTATGAAATCAATGGGCCTGTGTGCAAGATTATATGTTGGTGCCCATTGTTTCATAAAAAAAAAAAAATTAGTGTGCATAGTATGCCACAGGGAAGTGGGCATGGTTTTCAATGTGCCAGAGGTGTTGCTAGGAATGTAAAAGACCTGGGGCACCTTTGGGCACCCCAAGTAGAACCGTGCACAGTAGTGAACAGTGGGGGTGGCTAAATTGTGTTAACAATTGGAGGGGCTTAATGGGTGTATTTAATAAAAAAATCCCCCCCCCCCCAGTGTAATCCTCCTGCTCAGTCTGTCCTGCAGTATAATTCGTACCCCCTCCACTTCAATCTCTCCTCCAGTATAATCCCCCTAGGTCAGTCTGCCCCGAGCATAATACCTCCCCACAGGTCAGTCTGTTCTCCAGTATAATCCTTCCACCTTCGTCCCATGTCAGTCTATCCCCCAGTACAATCCCCCCCAGGTCAGTCTATCCCACAGTATAATTCCTGCCGGGTCATTCTGTCCCCTAGTATAACCCCCCTCCCAGGTTAACTTGTCTCCCAGTACAATCCTTCAAGGTCAGTCAGACTGACCATGGGGAATTGTACTGGGGGAAAAACGGGCAGTCTTGTCCTCTATTACAGTCCCCCCACTGTCAATTGGCCCCCCAGTATAATTCCCCCCCCCCAGGTCAGTCTATCCCCAGTTTATTTACTGAATAAGTTGTACTTTTATTTCAAGCATACTACTTTTACAAATATATATATTGCATTTTAAGTTGGCAGTGTAACAAAATTACTTTCAATTTGTAAACCTACTCCACTCTGAGTTTTTTTTTTTTTCCAATAAAAGCTTTATTAGAGGTATATAATAACATAAATGATACAGAATAACAAAATTAAATTGCACCGTTGTCTAGGATCATGTATTGGGCAGGTAGAGACATTATAAACGTATAATAACACAACAGAGTATTATAGTGACACCATTGATGTGTGCGGCCTGAGTGTGATTCTATATAATAAAAGAAAGAAAAGAAGCAGAGTGGTAAATCCTCAGGTTGAATAAAAGGGCATCATATAAGTAGATACCTCTATATCTGGATGGCTCGTGGTCACCTGGGCTCACACCCGTAGGACGTCAGCTGAAGGCGTAGGCCAAACTGTAATTCGTGCGTATTAGGAGTGGTAAAGTTTCTTCTATGTCTTGGTGTCTGGTTAAGATAAGTTAGCGCAGGGTTAAAGTGAGCACGTGGTCTCTTTCCCATCTACGTGGGGAGAGAACTTTTTTTCTAATGGCTTCAAAATTTCCAGAAATTTTACATCTCTAGACTTGTGCAATTTGTTTCATTAGGAATCAAAATTCAGACACAATTTTTGTTATTCGGAGATTCAGATACATGCACCCACACAGATGTCAAATCGAGAGCAGTGCCTATGTCCGTGCAGGTAAAACCAGCTTCGCATGGATGTATGCTGTAGTAAGCTGACAGGAAGAGGAAAGACTGCCAGGAGCCCTGCAGGGAGGAGGCACTGGGGAGGGCCCAGTATGGGGGTGGTCAAAGCAGCAAGGTGGGGGACCTTTTGCTAAGTTAAATCCCTTGTGGCTCCACTGCAGCACTGCAAGCCAGTGGGAGGGGAGAGGCGAAGAAGCTGGCAGCTGCAGGGGAGCCACAGGAGATTGGTGCAATGGGGTGGGAGGCACATAAGAGCGGAGGGATGCATATTAGAAGACAGGTGGACTGGCAGTGGCTCCTCCATGGGTGCAATGTGTGAAGATACAGTTGGCTCCACCCCCTCTCGATTTAGTGCTTGCAGTTGTGTCAGATTGTATCATTTGGAATAGAAGTCACTGAAGCAGTCCGCAATGTCTTTGGGATTAGTGACTCTTTGCCCCTGTGAGGTGTGCATATATGGGATTTTAGCAAGAGCTGCTCTTCTTTTAACCTGTTTGGCCAATAGGGCACCTGGTTTATTGCCATGGGCATACCAGTTCAGACATAGTTTCTTGATATGGTGATCAAAGGAAGAGTGTAGGTAGTTACGGAGTTCTTTGCTAAGGGTACGGAGGAGGGCCATGTCAGATGTGTTGGGACAGGCTTTATTACTTTGTTCGGTCCTATTTGTTAGGTCAGTGAGGGAGTTGATTATTTCTGCTTGGTTTTTCTTCTCATGGGCACCCATCTTAATAAATAATCCCTCTAACCACTGCCTTATGAGCATTCCATAGTAAAGAAGGGTAGATTACAGATCCATCATTTAGAAAGAAAAAAAATTCCAGTTCCGTCTTGATTTGCTCCTGATATAGCAGGTGGGATGAGCTAGCTGATATCGTTATAGTGACAGGCGCATGGTCTGACCAAGTAATAATGCCTATGTCAGCTTGAGAAATCATCTGTAGGGTAGCTTTGCGCATCAGGAACAGATCAATTCTGGAATAGCAATCCTGAGCATTAGAATAAAAAGAGTAGTCTCTCTCCCAGCCATGTAAGCACTGCCACGGGTCATATAGATCTTCCATTAACGTGAATGAATGAAGAGCTGTTGGAGTCTTTCTGCGGGCCAAGGAGTTTAGGGTAGGGTCAGTTAAATCGACACATAATATTATACTGTCCTTGGGATAGGTCGAATGTTTGCTATGAATCATACGGTAGAACCGCTTTTGGTGTGTATTGGGAGCATATCAATTGACAATCACATAGGGGAGGTCATCAAAGAGGGTGGATAAGATGAGATGTCAGCGAATAGGGTCACTTTCTACTTGTTGGAGTTGAAAAGTTATTGAGCCGTGTACATCATAATCCCTCTCGTCTTGTTGGTGTTATTAGCAAAGAATTGGTGGGGGAAGAAATGGTGGCTACAGGGGGGTCTTCCCTTGTACAAAATGTGTTTCTTGTACACATAAAATATCAGTTTTTAGGGAAAGGGCTTCCCTCCAAAGGCTTGGTCTTTTAAAAGGGCTATTTTATAATGCCTTTTGCATTAACAGTGATTAAGAGAAGCATCATTTTTGTATTAGTCCTGCGGTGCTTAGTAGTCAAGAAAGAGAGTACGGGGCGACCCAGACAGCCAAAACAAGAGTGTCGGGTAACTATAACTTCAAATTAACCAATAGAAGTTCACGGTCTTAGTGCTAACTCACAGATAGAGATGCTTTAAACAACCAACAAATGATCTATAATATGAATATGCGGTGTGCTCAACATCCGTAACAGCTTCATCTGTGACAATAAGCAACTGAGAGTGAAATCCTCTACCCTATACACCCCTACAGCAAAGGCAGGAATGGGAGCACCAAATGTTCGAGCCTAATATAAAGCCATACTTCTTAATCAAGCCAAACAATGGTGGACACCCTTATCCACAATGTCCTGGGTGCAAATCAAAGAGGAAGCCCTACAATCTAAGCGCTCTCAGTTTCTCGCTGCTCTCTTGCTCCCAAAAACGCTTTTTCCTCAATACAATTACTGCAACTATTAAAGTATGGGAATATATGATCCAAAGCTCTAAAGGCCCCCCACACGAAGCTTTAAATTTTATCCCAATCTCAGCTCTCGAGCTTATTTGCCCGAACCTCTCACTCACATGCTGGATGGCAACGGGAATCCGCAAAATAGGAGACCTCTATAAAGACAAAACCCTACATTGTTTCCAAGAGCTACAATCCAAATATCCTATTCAACAACAGGACTTCTACAAATATCTCCAAATATGACATCCACTCAATGAAGTACAATGGTCAAAGTCTGATACCATCATAAGGATTCTCCAATACTACGAGAAAAACCAACTCTTCCTAAAAAAGGATAGCACATATTTATAAGTTCCTAAACCCCCTCCCAATGAAGCAGAAACTCCCGGGAATGTGTAAATGGGAAAACGCTCTCAACTTCTCAGCTCCCCCTATATATATGGCATCAAGCATCCTGCGTCACTTTGCGATACTCCAGATGTCTCACCCATTGGGAATCAGCCCAAAAGCTATCAAACCTCTTCCCGTCTTCCTCTCCCAATTGTTGCAGGGAATGTGGAAATCTAGGATCTTCCTCACACATATGGTGGAATTGCTCTGCAATCATCAAGTTTTGAAAGGATGTATGTGCATTGCTTAGGTCAACGATGGGTAATAACCCGCAAGATCGCACCGCAGTTAGCCTTGCTGGGGATAGATCTCGAGGACTGACCCTACCAATTCCATTCTCTGGTCACCCACATTTTTATAGCTGCATGGCTCTCCATTGCCCAAAAATGGAAATCCTCCACGCCTCCGACTATAACACAGGTGATCACGATACTAAACCAACACTACCAGATGGAATACATGTTTGCCAGAGCTCATCTCACTATGACTAAATTCTGTAAGCAGTGGGAGTCCTGGGGATTGATCCCTATACCCCAGCACTGGTAACTGTGAAAACACCAGACAGCCTTAGTGTTACATTGTTATTTTGCTCTTTATTTTCTATAACCTCTAGCTATTGTCCGTTAAATGCGTGCCTACTTTTGCTTGTTTCATGAATACAGTATGCACTTTCAGAAAATGATGCTTTCTCTATACATTTATTTATTTTATTTATTTCAGGTGCTTATATAGCGCTGTCAATTTACACAGCACTTTACATATATATTGTACATTCACATCAGTCCCTACCCTCAAGGAGCTTACAATCTAAGGTCCCTAACTCACATTCCTAAATATGCTAGGGGCAATTTAGACAGGATCTAATTTACCTACCAGCATGTCTTTGGAGCGTGGGATTAAACCGTAGTACCTGGAGGAAACCCACAAAGGCAAAGGGAGAACATGCAAACTCCAGACAGGTAGTGCCATGGTTGGGATTCGAACCAGAGACCCTTTTGCTGCCAAGCGGAAGTACTATCCACTACACCACTGTTACTCTACTGTTAACATGGTATACTTTTGTAACTAAAGCCTATGTATGTGTAATCTGCATTATCTTAATAAAATTGCAAGTTTAAAAAAAATACATTAATGAATACCAAGATGCATTTGTTTCATTTTATATCTGCTGAAGTTTGGCTTTAAAATATAATCCACATATGGTACAGGTAGTGTTGTAGCCACTAACACCCTGATATGGTTTAAAAAAAAGTAAAGTAAAATACATTACCAGTAACTACATATTTTGAGAGTTACTGTTCCAACATTAACACACAGTTTTTGGTCCACAGAATACAAAGCATTCCGAGCATTGGCAAGAGGTTTGGTGGTTTCCATATATAAGAGCTGAAGCTCTCATAGACACAGAGGAACAGAAGAATGTAATGAGCTACTCTATCCATCTGAAGGAAAGTGTACTTTTTTCAGAATAGTAGTGACTAAAATCAGTTTGCCTGGACTTCTGCAATAAGGTGACACCAAACCATATCCTTATTCTCCAAGAATAATTCACATCTGCTACTTAAAGGCCCTGTAATAGTGTTGAGCGAACCCGGACTGTAACGTTCGGGTCCGTACCGAACTTTCAGGTGTCCGGGACCCGGACCCGAACGTGGACATTTCAAAAAATGTTCGGGTTTGGGTTATGGGTTCTGGTAGTTGATCACGCATGTTGAATAGCTGCAGGGCAGCCAATCAACAAATGTTTCACTGGTTTGCCCTTAGAAGCCATCACAGCCATGCCTACTAATGGCATGGCTGTGATTGGCCAGTGCATCATGTGACCCAGCCTCTTTATAAGCTGGAGTCACAGTGCTGCATGTCACATGCTCTTGGGTTAGTGTAGGGAGAGGAAGCTGCCGGCGTGAGGGAGAGATTACAGACATTTTAACATCTGATCCTGCATCCTGAGATTACTGCTGCTGTTGCTCTGAGGGACAGATAGCAGAAATTTGAGATTTCACATACTGCTGCTTTGAGTTGCAGATTGCAGATCAAACTCTGCCTAACACAACGATCGTTATGATCGTACACAACGATCAGATTGTTGAAGTAATTTGAGATTTCACATACTGCTGCTTTGAGTGACACATTGCAGATCAAACCCTGCCTAACACAACGATCATTACGATCATACACAATGATCAGATTGTGCGAACGTACTCAACGATCAGATTGTGGGAGTAATTTGAGATTTCACATACTGCTGCTTTGAGCGATCTGACTGCACTAGGTAGAGGCTTCTGCTTAGAGGGACAGATTATTGTTCAAAAATCATTGCCTACTCCTATAGGGCCAGCTGTTGCTGTAAGTGACACATTATTGTTCAAAAATCATCTCCTAGTTGACCGGGATATCCTCATCCGTTACCAAAAACTTGTTCTTATACGGGGAGATTCGTTGTCAACCTTTGAGAGGGGAATTTTGATCCTCTACTAAAAACTTGTTATTACACAGTGA
>BLSH010500889.1:2308038-2321933 GCA_018402905.1 Glandirana rugosa | reverse complement strand
AGGACAACGTGCCATCCTTAATTCCCTCACTGGAGCGTGAGAGGAAGATGCGCGACTACAAGCGCACACTGGTAGAGGCGCTGCTGAGGGCATTCCCAAATTACACCGGGGACTCAGCGGAAGCACAAGGTGAAGGAGGAGGAAGAGGCCACCAACGCAGCTGTGGCACCGCCAGCACCTCAGAAGGCAGGGTTAGCATGGCCGAAATGTGGCAAAGCTTTGTCAGCAGCCCGCCACAACAAACAGCACCACCAGCCGATAGACAACGTCTTAGCAGGAGGTAGCATTTCAGCAACATGGTGCAAGAGTATGTGGGCACACGCCTACACGTATTGACTGATGGGTCTGCCCCATTCAACTTCTGGCTCTCCAAATTGGCCACATGGCCTGAGCTTGCCGTTTATGCCTTGGAGGTGCTGGCCTGCCCTGCAGCCAGTGTATTGTCGGAACGTGTGTTTAGCACGGCAGGGGGCATTATCACAGACAAACAGCCATTTGTCCACAGCCAACGTGGACAAGCTAACCTTTATTAAAATGAATCAGGCATGGATCCCACAAGACTTGTCTGTACCTTGTGCAGAATAAACATTTAGACCGGACTCACACAGCCATTCATATACTTGTTTTTTTGAATAGGCCTCAATATTTTGGGGGCTACCCCAATTATAAACAAACAAACAAAAAAAAAATACCATGTTGGCTACCTCCTTCTCCTCCTCGACCACCACCACTTCCACCTACACTGCCATGGTCACGGCCTAGTCAACCTCTAGGCTCCTACTCCACATCCACCTCCTTCCCATTTTTTTATTTGATTTTAATTTATTTTCCCTATCCCCATGTTTTTGTAGGGCACTTGCCCTACTCTTACCCCCATTTTACTTCCTTTTGCAGCCCTCTAGCACTTGCCAGGACATTGTTACAGCCATTTTTGTGCCTAAAAGCTCGGGTCCCCATTGACTTCAATGGGGTTCAGTGTCCGGGATAACGTTCGGGCAACGTTCGGTGCCGAACCCGGACTTTTCCCCAAAGTTCGTACGGACCCTCCGAACCCGAACGTCCAGGTGTTCGCTCAACTCTACCCTGTAATTCATTTTTCTTAAAATAATATTTTTCATGATATAATTGATGTTTTCTGCCAGGCTATGATTAAGCACCCCCACATTATGGTGTGAAACGTGTTAGACCGCTGTATTTCCTTGATGTATGCTGACTGTCTTTTGGATTTTAAAAGTGATTTTCAAGGAGTGCTTTTACAGAGTGCGGCTGTCCAGCATGTCTCTACACGTCTACTTTTCTGCCATCTTGCCGCCTTGTAAAGTCTTATTCAGACCATTATATCTCTCCTTTTCCCCCTCACTTACATTATTTTGGAATGAGCAGTTCACATTAGTTGCGGTCATGTACACTGCTCTATGCACACTACACATCCCTTCAGCCACAGTCCCTAGCAGTGGTAGCTGGTGCTGCATCAGTCAGGGGGCGGAAAGCACAGACCTGAGCAAAACCCTCCCCCGTCGCTGGCTCTAGAGGCCCCAGTCAGCCCTGCACTTACCCTGTGCAGATCATGGCTCAGCAGACACACGCAGGTGTGAGGAGCTGAGCATAGACAAAGGAGCAGTGCAAGCTCCTCACTGTACATTGTGCACCTCTTTTTTATTACCTGCAGGCTCTCATCTCTCCTCTTTCTCTCTTTTAGCTCCTCATTCCTGGAGCCGAGTGGTGTGCTGGGCTTGCTCTCCACCGTGTTTGAATCCAATTGTCAGTGGCGGCTTCCCCCATCCAACTCCTCCATGCCCCGGCCTCCATGTCCCCCCCGTCTTCTCCTCCCAATGGGGTCTCAGGAGCTGCTTCCGGATTGGCCGGGAGGAGAAACAGGAAGATTTTAGCGCCCCGAGCCCACTTTTTTTGAAGCCAGTCAGAGCCTCAGGCTCTGACTATGTGCTTCTAGAAAAAAAGCCCTATTGAAATCCATGCATCTGGCACCCTGCATGTAGATTAGGGGCTGGACACATGGATAGAGGGGCGGTGCCCATGCGCCCCCTGTGGATGGGCTGCCACTGGTCCCTAGTAAATCTGGGGCACAAGCAAGAGAGGGTGGGTACATTCCCACTTACAGTGGGACCCTGGAGAACAAAAATAACCACTAACAGGAAGTCAGATCACGGCAGCAATAAAAAAAGAATTTGGAGTTTTGAAGGAGGCTGAGAGCAATAGAAGGGATTTTTTGGGTTAAGAATATTTACTTGAATATCATTTTTTTAAAACTAATTTTGGGGTCACTTCAAGCATACCAATTACCACCATTTTATTACACACACATTGTTCTGAACCATGAACCTCTGAGCAGATAGTGTGCAGATTGCACAGATGCAACAAGCAGCAAGATTACAGTGCCAGAATAAACTGAATACTTTTTCATTCTCAGTATAAACCTAGAGGGATGTGGCTTCCTATACCCCTAACAGCAAGCCATGCTGCAGATTTGAGTCTTGATTGTGGAGAATGGGCAGCATGGTGATTAAACAGTTTGATAGCAAGAATTTCCAAAGTTTAGAATTGTCCATTATTGTATACAGAGACATTCTAACATGCTGAAAATGATCTGTTAATTGAGTACCAATTATCCTCTTTCCTGGCTGTTCATCATCCACATGGGGAGAAGATATCATCTTTATTGATGAGGTCAAATACCATTGTATATTTGAAGGTATACTGGAAATAGTTTAATTTCTTTTATTTCACTTAAAACTGAGTTCCACCCAAAAGGGGAAGCTCCGCTTGTTTGCTTGCACCACACCTCTACTGCCACATTTTGGCACCTTTCAGGGGAGAGCGGATATTTGGTTTTGACTGGTAACAGCTCCCACTTCCGGGGGAAGTTCGGCCCTTCTCCTCCTTCCCCTGCCGCTGGGGAAATTCACAAAGTGGAGTGCACTTCGCGCATATGCAGTGGGGAGTCAGATGTTGGTTTTCCTTACAAGGAATGGCGTCGCCAGCACCCGAGAGCCGATTGCAAAATCGGCTGGGGTGCCGACATCGTAGAATCCCTGGACAGGTAAGTGTCCTAATATTAAAGTGGTTGTAAAGGCAGAAGGTTTTTATCTTAATGCATTCTATACATTAACCGCTTGCCAACCAGCACGCGCAGTTGTACTGTGGCAGGTTGGCTCGGCTACGCAAACTGCTGTCATTGTACGTCAGCCGCGCATGTGCGATTTTCGGGCAAGCTGCGCACTCCGTGAGCGTGCCCGCGGGTCCGGCGGACTCGATGTCCGCCAGCGACCCGCGATCGCCTACTACAGAGGCAGAACGGGGATCTGCTGATGTGAAAATGGCGGATCTCCATTCAGTCAGGGGACATGACACTGATCTACTGTTCCAAGTGATCGGGAAAAGTCAGATCTATCATGCCCCGGCCAGCCCAGCCCCCACACAGTTAGAACACAGTTAGGGAACACAGTTAAACCCTTGATCGCCCCCTAGAGTTTAACCCCTTCCGTGCCAATGACAGTAATCAATGGCTCTTTAAAGCTCTGATCGTTGCATAAATATCATTGGTCCCAAAAACGTGTCAAACGTGTCCGATCTGTCCGTGGCAATGTTGCACCCCCGATAAAAATCACAGATCGCCGCCATTACTAGTAAAAAATAAATAAATAGATAAATAAAAATTCCATAAATCTATCCCATAGTTTGCAGACTTGATAACTTTTGCACAACCCAATCAATATACGCCAATGCGATATTTTTCTTACCAAAAATATGTAGAAGAATATATATTGGCCTAAAATGATGAGTAAATTCGTTTTTTTATATTTTTTTTGGATATAAAGTTTTTTTTTCAAATTGTCGCTCTTTCTTTATAGCGCAAAAGATAAAAAACGCAGAGGTGATCAAATACCACCAAAAGAAATCTCCATTTGTGGGAAAAAAAGGATATCAATTTTGTTTGGGTACAACGTCGCATGACCGCACAATTGTCAGTTAAAGCGGTTAAAGCGATGCAGTGCCATATTGCAAAAAGTGCTCTGGTCAGGAAGGGGGTAAATCCTTCCAGGGCTGAAGTTACCAACCACTTGTCGCCCGGCCTATAGCAAAATGATGGCCGGACAGTGGTTCAGTTATCCTGACCAGACGTCTATTGACGTGATTAAGGATAAACCATGATTGTGTGCCCTGGGGGGCGCGCATCGCGGCGATCGTTGGTGCGGTGTGTCAGTCTGACACACCGCATTACCGATCTCGGTAAAGAGCTTCCATCGGAAGGGGAGAAAAGCCAAGGGGAAGGAAAGACAGATTTTAGTGGTAGGGGACTCAATTCTCAGAAAGACAGAGAGGGCAATCTGTCACAAAGACCTGAAGCGCCAAACTGTATGTTGTCTACCGGGTGCTCGGGTTCGGCACATCACAGATCTAGTGGACAGATTACTGGAAGGGGCTGGGGAAGACCCGGCTGTCATGGTGCATGTTGGCACCAATGACAAAGTCAGAGGAGGATGGAGTGACCTAAAAAAGATTTTAGGGACTTAGGAGCTAAATTGAGGACTAGGACTTCCAAGGTAGCATTCTCTGAAATACTATCAGTACCTCGAGCCACACCAAAGAGGCAGCGAGAGATTAGGGAAATTAACAAGTGACTGAGAAACTGGTGTAGCAAGGAGGGTTTCGGGTTCCTGGAGAACTGGGCCGACTTCTCAATCGGTTACAAGCTCTTTAGCAGGGACGGACTGCACCTAAATGGGGAAGGTGCAGATCGGCTGGGAGTGAAGCTAGCCGACAAGTTAGGGGACTTTTAAACTAGACAACGGGGGGGTCCAGATGTAGAGATAGCCAGCATGGAACAAATTTCAGAGGGTAGTATTGGGGGCATTAGTGGTAGGTTGAATAAAGCACCTAAATCTAAGGTAAGTATAGTAACAAGTCCTACTTGTAGCCTCTGAACACCCATGAAGGAGGTGGCACACGTCCAGATAAAACTACGTGGCTTATTCACTAATGCCAGGAGTCTGGCGGACAAGATGGGAGAACTAGAGATGCTATTGTATGAGAAGGATTTCGATTTTGTGGGAATTTCAGAGACTTGATTCAACAGCTCTAATGAATGGCTGGCAACCATTCAAGGGTATTCCCTTTATCGCAGAGATAGGGAGGGTAAAAAAGGGGGAGGAGTATGCCTGTATATCAAAAATGATGTACAAGTGAATGTGAGGGACAACATCACTAATGGAGCAAGGGAGGAGGTGGAATCCTTATGGGTGGAGCTACAAAGGGAGGAAACCAGGGGGAAAATAATACTGGGAGTATGCTATAGGCCCCCTAACCTGGGGGATGAGGGGGAGGCATACCTCCTATCTCAGTGTGGAATGGCGGCAAGGATGGGAAGTGCCATTATAATGGGGGGATTTTAATTATCCAGACATAGACTAGGCGGAAGGAACCGTACATTCGTCTAAGGCTCGCCATTTCCTAAATGTCATGCAGGACAATTACATGGCTCAGATGATAAACAGCACCAACAAGAAACAAAGCGTTACTAGACCTACTGATTACGAACAATACAGACCTGATCACAGATGTGGAAATAAGGGGCAAATTAGGAAACAGCTGTCACGGGTCAATTTGTTTCAGTATAAATCACAGAAATAGGAAACATAAGGGGAATACTAAGACACTAAATTTCAAAAGAGCCAACTTCCATAAACTATGCTCTTTGTTAGAATATGTTAAATGGGATAAATTACTAGAAACAATGGGCACAGAGGAAACGGTTGTGCTTTAAGAGCATATTAAATAAGGTTATTAGTCAGTGCATCACAATGTGAAATAAATTTAAAAGAGCTAATAAAAGTCCTGGGTGGTTTAACTCCAACGTAAAATTGCTTATAAAAGCAAATGAGAAGGCCTTCAAAAAATACAAGGCTGAGGGGTCACCATCAGAATTCCAACTTTACAAAGAATGCAATAAGAAATGTATGGGTGCAATCGGGGTGGCTAAGATAGAGCACGAAAGGCACATACCGGAGGAGAGTAAGAAAAACCCCAAGAAATGATTTAAGTATATAAATAGTAAGAGAGGGGGGTCAGATCATATTGGCCCCATAAAGAATGATGAAAGGAATCTGGTTACAAAGGATGAAGCCATGGCGAAGGTTTTGAATATATACTTTTCCTCAGTCTTTATGAGGGAAATGGGGGGCTTCAGTAACCAAAACTGTAATGTTTATCCTCATGGTATGTCACAGGAGGCACCTTCATGGCTAACAGAGGATGGAATTAGGCACACAATGTGGCACACACATGATGTCACATTTTATGGATTTACATTTGTTGAGAGTTGTTCAGTCACACGTATATATTTGACCTACTGGCCTGTGACCCGCCCCCCTTATATATATATATATATATATATATATGTACCAATTTACTATGTTGGTTAAGCAGTGAGTGAGATATGGATAGTACCATATAAAACATTTTGTAGTATTCTTAATAAATATTTTCTCTAATGGGTATGTATATCATACCTTATTACTACTAAGTAATTTTCTTAATATTTCTAGTAATTTTTAAATATTTACTGATCCGCATTTCTTCTGGGGTGTTCATCGAGTATATGATTGTACAGGAAAATGGCCGCCGAGATAGTGTTCATTGTTTACATGAATCTACAAGAAAATGACCAATGTGATACTGTTTTAATATAGTTATCTTTTAACGGGGTTATCTGCGATTTATATACAGTGAATCTGTTATGTAGAAGTCGGCCGCTTTATTCCTCGAGGACATTTATTATATTATAATGCGTGCTGCACAGTACTATTATATCCTGGTGTTTCTGGTCTTTAGCCATTTGTATTTGGGAAGTGATCTCTATGAAAATGGCCGCTATGTCTTCTATAGACACTGACTACAACAAAATGGCCACTCAACAACTTCCTGTCCCTAACAGTTAAATACCTTTGTACAACAACCAATTCAGTTCCCCTAAAGCAGTCACGTGACATGACGGGGTGGGCGTGGCCAGAGCATATCTCGGACCGGAAGTGACGTGAGAGGTGGTGAACGCCGCTGTTTTAAGCTTTTAATGTGATTTTAAACATTTTTTGATGTAAGCAGCCAATTTGTTTAAATAAAACGGCTTGATTTAAATGGTATTACACTATGGGAGGCATTGTGTGTTTTATTCCCCTAAGTGTTTGGAGCCATTGATGAGCCTACATCACTCTGATCTCAAGGCTGTATTGGAAAGGTCATAAAGAGGCATTAGCAACACTTCAAGAATCTGTATTGTGAAGTGAAAGAGATACACTTAGGAATAAGCATTAACCCCATGTGGAAATTTGTTTCCAAGGCTTTCTATATGCGGTTGTGAGGTGAGAGTTCTGTGAGCACAGAGGTGATTGGTGAAAGCACAGACATCACAGGATTAATCAATAGGAAGCACTGCACTTTTGCACTTTAAAATGCATATTGGAAACTTGTTTACAACATTTTATAATAAGATATGTTGGATGCATTATTGATTTAAGCGATTTTATGTATTGACTTATTTATGTATTATTCATAATTTTTATTGAATTGAGCTCACGAGTAGTTTTCACAGTGTTTGCGCAGAACCATTTCTATATCTAGTATTAGGAATAGACTTGAAAAACGTAACATTAATAAGCCAACGGGACCAGATGGCTTGCACCCAAGGGTCCTCAAGGAACTCAGTCAAGTAATTGCTCCTAATTTTTACGAGCAGTCTATTGACTGTCATGGCACCAGCTGATTGGAGAAAAGTTAATTTAGCACCAATATTGAAAAAAGGATCAATATATATCCCTAGGATACACTACAGACCAGGGAGCATAGATAATTTCAAAAAACGATTGGATAGGCACCTAAAGGACCACAACATACAAGGTTATACAATATAATATTGACATAAAAGCACATACACAGGTTGGACTTGATTGACTTGTGTCTTTTTTCAACCTCACAAACTATGCAACTGTGTAACTATTGTGTGAGATTAGCTCGTGGGGAACACTTTTCAGTGGAAACGATTCAGCATGGATGTCAGTTTCTTTAAGACCTGGCGGTTTGCCAGGTTTATTATTTCAGGTTTGCAATTTCAAAATACAAACAGAAACAGAAAACAAAACCTCACCATCTGGCGCTTAACTAAACATACAGATTCCTCTCTATACAGTGTGAGGCTATCCCCGACACCCACAAAACATAAGCACATTGCAAATCGTGTTCTTAGAATCCAAGTTAGCACACAGAGCTCTCTCAGCTTTCTCCCTCTGAGATCCAGGATCAAGCTCTCCTCTGCTTTCTTCCTGGTCGTTAAATGCAGGTGGAGAGGGGTTTGAGTGGACCAGAAAGTCCGGGCCGGAACCAGCTCTGCGACGGTGGCTGGCAAAACCTGGGTTAAACTCCCGCTAGTCGCCTCAAAATGATTGCATACGAGGCGACAAGTATCACCCATCCATTGTGGTGCCTCGCATAACATCACACTATGTAACTATGATAAAACCAGGCTGGATTTTGTGTCGAGCAAGGTTGCTATAAATAGATTAGTGGAGAGCTGATATATTCACAGGACAGCTCTGCAAGTCTCTGCCTATGTAGAGTGGGGTGTGAGCTTTTCCTCCGATCAGCTGTCCTGGCTGTATGCCCAGACTTCATTTCCAGTGCTGAACAGGAAGAGAAAATCTATAACACGATCTGAACTTTGTAAAGAATATACTGTATAAAGTTGAAGACAGCATATATACATGTAAAACTTATGTAGGGAGATTTGTTTCATCTCTGTGTATCATTTGAGGTTGTTCACTTCACTGAGTATATGTGAGGGTTTACATCCAATTTAACCACTTGCCGACCAGCCGCTGTCATCTTACGGCGGCAGGTCGGCCCGTTCCCGCAAAATGCCGCCATGGTACGTCGCTCGCGGGAATGTGTGGTGTGGGCGCGCGCTCACAGTTTAGCGGGGGAGCCAATCTGTGCATGGATCGGACTCGATGTCGACTCCCGAGACAGACAAAACGGGGATCTGTGAGTGTAAACAAAGCCGGTGCTCATTCTGACAGGGGAGTTGAGAGAGATCGTCTGTTCCCAGTGATCGGGAACAACGATTTTTCTCCTCCTCCAGTCAGCCCAGCCCCCATACAGTTAGAAAAACACAGAGGGAACACACTTAACCCCTTCCCTGCCAGTGACATTTATACAGTAATCAGCTATGTAAAGCTCTGATCACTGTATAAATGTCATGGGTCCCAAAAAAGTGTCAAAAGTGTCTGATCTGCCGCAATGTCACAGTCCAGACTAAAAATCGCTGATCACCGCCATTACCAGGAAAAAAATAAAATAATAAAAATTCCATAAATTTATTCCCATCGTTTGTAGACGCTATAACTTTTGCACAAACCAATCAATATACTCTTATTGCGATTTTGTTTACCAAAAATATGTAGAAGAATACATATTGCCCTAAACTGAGGAAGAAATGTGTTTTTTTATGCAGCGCCCCCATAGTGTAAGCGCTTTTGTGAGATAGATTTTTTGCAGGAGAGGCAAAATTTAGCAGGCCTGAGTGTTTTGATCTGGGCTTGGGGAGTGGCTCAGGTAGGACTGGGGCAGTCCAACAGATGATGTCACTAGACCCTCCTACCTTCTTCTGGGAAGCACTGGAACTTTCCATAATGAAGGGGGTACAAGAGGTGTCATCATCTGGAGTGTCATGGGAAGCCCTGACCAATCCCCAGTCTGGATTGGCAGGGGGCAGGCTTTCTCATATACTCATGGCTGGGTCAGTCTGGGAGGAGTTGCTGGAGGTGGAAGTGTGAAGATGTAGCATAGGTGCTGTGGAGGCCTCTACCCTGGAGGGATCCCCCAGTCTGTGGGGTGACCTTGAGGCCTGGAGGTTTGGGTGCAGCCAGGGGGGGAGGTGATTCCTGGAGTCACACAAGGGAACACGAGAGCAGTAGAGGTGCTACTGAGACACTTTAAAGCGTCCACTCGAGTTGGTGAGTGACAGACCCTGGGAGCTGGAAGAGAAAGTGCTGGAGCAGGCTGGGAGAGGAATAGTGGACGGTCTGTGGAAGCCTTGTGAGCCAGTTAGGGGAAGGAGTGTCACTGCGAGGAAAGCATGTCACTGTGGTGGCCTGGAAGAGGGATGGGCTGGAAGTTGTAGTCCATCAAAGACCCAGCTAGCACCCAAATACTCATACATATTCAGGGCCTGGGATCCCTGGCCTGTAATAGGTGGTCCTGAGGTCTTGCTGACAGAGTGTAGGCCTCACCATGTGCTAGCTGCAGTGAAGAGAAAGGAGTAAAGAAGCCTGATACATTTCCTTTCAAGCTGGAAACCAAGTGATGTGCTGGAGAGAAGTGAAGGAGCAATAGTCTGCAAGTCTCGTGCTGGAGAGAGTTGTAAGGAGTAACAGTCTGCAAAAGCACAGTCTGCAGGGCAAGTGTGCATATACAGGACTGTATAAGGAAGTTGTGTAGAATAATTTCTGGGGCATCCCATAGTCACCCCTTTTCCCCATCCAAGTTATTTCCCCTAAATAATACAACAAAAACAAGAGCCAGTCTGGTCAGTGTCTACGAATGTGTGAGATATGGTGGGATTGAGGGCAGCTATCAGGTGAACCATAACTAATGCTACTCCCAAGGGAGCACGTGGCTATATTTACATTTTTTTTTGGATATTTATTATAGCAAAAAGTAAAAAAATATAGTTTTTTTTTTCAAAATTGATGCTCTTTTTTTGCTTATAGCGCAAAAAATAAAAACTGCAGAGGTGATCAAATACCACCAAAAGAAAGCTCTATTTGTGGGGAAAAAAGGATGTCAATTTTGTTTGGGTACAACGTTGAACAACTGCACAATTGTCAGTTAAAGCGGCGCAATGCCGAATTGCAAAAAGTGCTCTTGTCAGGAAGTGGGTAAATCCTTCCGGGGCTGAAGTGGTTAAGATAAAAAGCCTTCTGTGTGCAGCAGCCTCCTTCAGCGCCCCTAATACTTACCTGGGCCCCATCTAGATCCAACAATGTTGTAGGAGTGCCTTGGCTGCCCAGGACTCCCCTCCTCGTTGGCTAAGACAGCAGCATTGGCTCCCACTGCTCTCAAAGTCAGTCAGCCAATGAGGAGAAAAAGTGGGTGTGGCCAGGCCATGACTCTGTGTCTGAATGGACACATGGAGCTGTGGCTCAGTTTGGGTGCCCCCATAGAAAGCTGCTTGCTGTGGAGGCACTCAACAGTGGAGCCAGGAGTGCCGAAGAGGGACCCGAGAAGAGGAGGATCTGGGCTGCTCTGTGCAAAACCACTGCACAGAGCAGGTAAGTATAACATGTTTGTTATTTTTAACTAAAAAAACCCAAGACTTTACTATTACTTTAAAAGTCAGCAGCTACAGTATTTGTAGCTGCTGACTTTTCATTTTTTAGTAGGGGGGCTGGAGCTCCGTTTTAAGACAAGTTTCTATTTTATTTGTTTTCACGGGGGTTGGTTTCATGTGTGGTGAAATAAAATGACAGGTTTGGCTGTATATCTGTACTTAAAGTGAATATATAATCATTTGTGGTTAGTGTCTGCAAGCAGCCATTCACCTGAGGTTTTTTAAATTAATGGAGCAGCTTCATACCAGTTGTTGACGCTATACAGGAAACATTACAACCATATGAGTCAGAAAGTTCACAGTTTATCTTAAAGTTGATCTCCAGGCAAACAATTAGAGAATAGGAGAATTCTATGTATGACATTTTTTACATACAGTTATATTGGTTAAACCTGGACCAATGTACCTATGCATAAGGCAAATTTGTGGGAGCCCCCTGGAAGCTGGAAATCACTGAAGTAGACGCTACTATTCCAGAGATCGCCACTAGATTCCAGGTTCATCACCAAGCAGCTGCCCTGCTGCATTCTGAACACAAAAGGTCTGCTGCTGGGCACAGGCACCATTCAATGAATGCTTTACATTTTCTCAATGATTGCAAAGCATTCTCTGATTGGATTAGATGGCGAGGGTTACATCATCACTCACTTCTCCATCTCCACCTTTAAAACGAACACAAATGCAGCCACTGCATCTAAGGACTGGTAAGCTGCAATATATTTAATTTTCAATTTTTGTTTTTGGGTATAGATATACTTTAACCCTTTACCCACACTACTTTGCTGTCACCACGTTTTGTTTTTTTCAACAGCCACCACGTTTTTCAATGGAAACATGCACAATTCATAGCATCTGTTGCTGCAATTATAAGCTTTGAAAATAACTGTCTGCATCTCTTACTGCAACGCGCAGACAGGGATGTAACAGGGTCAACAACATAGTAGCTTTCTTTAACCTCCCTGGCGGTATGATTATGTCAGATTTTTGCATCTAACAATGGAACATTGTTTTGCATAGAAATTTGCTGTTTTATATTGTAGGCCTGTAATTCTTAGTAATAACTCACTTAAATCTGTCCAAACAAGAGTCTAGTAGACATCCCGGGTATGATAACGTTTGAAACATGAAATCATAAATTATAATATAATAACTATAAATAATTATCAAAAATAATAACATAATAGTAATAAAATTTATTCAATAATGTAATCAAATCAAAAACACTGAAATTTGCTAATTTGCAGAATGGTCACTGTCATCACTTTCAGTGTCTGATGATAAATTTCTCCAAAAATCAGTATCACTCAATTCTGCAAATGATTCTTATTTACTATCACTGTTTTCTAGCCGATCAAAGAACACTTTTGACGTAAAGGGACACTTTTTGGTTGCCATGGGCATTCTCAAGTTTCCAGGCAGAAAGAATGACATATATAATATAAAAGTGCATGCAGGGCACTGGGCAAACCACTAGGGACAAAGGGGATGTGAAATTATTTCATATAGTAATGTAATCTTACAGATCACAGCGTACTTTATGTTTACTGTGTGTTTCACTTTTTGAATTTGCCGCCAGGCTCCGCCCCTGTGCAACACGACGCTCGCAGGGAACAGAGCCCGGCACGCAGAGGCATCGGGCGGAGGACACAACCTGCTGACACAGTGGGGGGACATTGCTGGATCCAGGGGACAAGGTGAGTAACGCTGCCTGGATCCAGCGATGTGATCCCGAGTGTGGCTCGGGGTTACCTCTCTTGGTACAGAATATTCACCCCGAGCCACACTCGGGAATACCGCCAGGGGGGTTAAAGAGACAATACTATTTTTAATTTCAGGTTGGAGCATTTAGATATTCAGCTTAACAGTTTCCAAATATTATTTTAATAAAAACAGAAAAAATAGTGGTGCAAGAAAACGTTTCCAGAAAGGATACCACAAAACATACAATTCGCAACAGTAAAAGAACCACATTAAAAGTGAAAATATCAGTTTGCCTGATCTTTGCTTTCATGAGGAGTCCAATCCCATGCAGGGTACGTTCTGCAGCGGATTGGACTCTGATGTATTAAAGCCATCTTAGCATTCCTTCCAATGTTAAAGCCGAGTTCGGCCCCCTACCCAGCAAAAGGATAAAAGTCAGCAGCTACACATACTGTAGCTGCTGACTTTTAATATAAGGACAATTACCTGTCCTGGAATCCAGCGATGTCGGCACCCCAGCCGATGTTTTCCATCGGCTCTCGGGTGCTGCCGCCACCATTGACTGTAAGGCAAATCAGCAGTGAATCTTGCAGCTTCACAGCCAGTTACCTACTACACATGTGAAAAGTACGCTGTGCTTTCTGAATGGACCGGCGATGGGGGGGAAGGAGGAAGGGAACTGAAACTCCGAGTAATCTCACCACGGAAAGATCCCTCGGAAGGGGGGACGGTTACCTTTTAAAAACGGGTTCCTCCGGAGCCACATTTGGCACCTTCTGGGGGGGGGGGGGGGGGC
>BLSH010500889.1:2289977-2300414 GCA_018402905.1 Glandirana rugosa | reverse complement strand
AGCCTGCCACAGTGCCCCCCGCTCCTGCTAAGAGAAGAGATAGGAAGGAGAGAAAGATGGGGGAGATGGAAAAGGGGAGAGAAATGGAATAATGGGAGAGAGGAAAGAGGGGAGGGGCTTGAGAGGGGGGTTCCCCTCTTTCCTCATACTACACCAGGAGACTACACCAGGCTTTCACCTTCCCGCAACTCGCCGGCTCCTTTTTGCCAGCTGTGTGTAGCGAGGCTGCAGAGGTACGATCACAGTTTGGGAGTCCGACCTGCTCAGCCAATTGAGCTACTTCTGGGAAAGGAGGCTGCAGCCACTGCCACCTCCTGCTTCCACTTTGCTCCCCTGTCAATGAACGGTCAGTCCTCAGCGGCCCCTAGTGTCACCCCTATGGTGGATGTCACTCAAGTACGGTCCGCACCTCCGTAGCAATGTCCCCACTTCTCTGCAGTCCTTGTAGTGTCCCTTCTGCTTGGGGGAGGTGCTGCCCCCTGAAAAATGCCACCCAAGGCAAACACCTTGTGGTGGTGGCAATGTAGTAATACATTGTGGAGCCATTCATTATGAATATCACTCCATATGCCCCAAGGCAATCCAGCTCCAAAGCCCATATGTTGCAAGGCACAGTAACACGCTGTCATGCAAACCTCCCAACTGTCCCTGATTGTGAGGGACTGTCCCTGATTTGGAACAATGTCCCTCTATCCTCATTTGTGCCTCATTTTCATCTCATCTATATACCAAAAACCAATATAAAGGAATAGTAGTGGTAAAAAAGCATGTGTGGGTTAACTAATCATTTTTTGTGCAATTCTCCCTTAATGGGGATGTGTCCTATGCTTTCATACTTTTGCTAATAGGTGTCCCTCATTCCCATCTCACAAAGTTGGTAGGTATGGATCATGTGTTGTGGTGTGCTGCATCAGTGAAAATGTTGCATGTACATTTTTTTTACCTATTCTTGTGCATTGGCAGCTAATTTAATATATCTGGGTTGGCTTAAGCCTAAAAGTGTATCAATGATTAAAATGTAAAATGGTGTATTCATTTCCACATTGTATTTCAACCATTTCTAGCCTACTTCTATTAATCAGAACAATTTTGCAGTTTGTAAACTTACTTTGTGAAGATCCACACATGTACTTCCTTGAATTCTGTGACACCTTTTCACTATATTCTGTGAGTAGGCATTACCATGTCACACATTTCATAGAGCCTGCTTTCTAAACTACAGAGCTGCTGAGAGGAGGAGTTTCAGGAGGTGGAGTCAGTACAGGAATCACTGCTTACAGGCAGCAAGGTACCATGGGATATGTAGTCCTTAGAAATGAAAGGAAACAGCAAAGAAGCTGCAAAGCATGCAGGGAATCCAGGAAGTTGCAGAAATATGGCCAGCAGACAGGCAGCAGTCATAACATGAAAGGAGATTTTGCAAGTAGGAATATAATAACTATTGTTTGTATTGTTATTACTATGTGGATGTTATAAAATGAAAATGTATGTTGAAACATAGACTTACTTTAATGTTAAAACGTGATACAATGCCCATACGCAAAATATGAATGGGCCCTTAATATATTGTTACATACAGCTGGCATAAGTTCCCTGAATCTTGACATAGTCTCCTGTAATCCTCTGTACAAAAGCAATGAGGCTGGAAGAGGCAATCTAAATCTAAATGTAACAATGGTACATTCTCGGGGATCACTGTGGAAAGAGACTGAGGAATGGGGAAGAGCTTATTGATTTTGGTGCAAAATTACTGAGAGTGCAAGTTTATTTTTGAAATGTGTATTTAGTGTATAGATTATTTCATTTAGCGTTTTGTGTTGCTTGCATTTGTGTTTTTTTATGGTTTTTTTATGGATTTAATTGCTATTTGTGTACTGTCTTCTTTATTTTACTTTTTTTCCTTTCTGTGTTTTCTTACTGTAGAAAGAAATATAAAATAATGAAGCTAATGAGATTTGTTTGGCCTAAGAACAGGTTAAGTAGAGTTAAAAAAGGAGCATTTGTTACCCATTTATAGCGCAAATATTTTTTATAGATTTCTTTTTTTCTTTTTGTTGAACAATTGGCAAAAGAAGGAACATAATGCAAAAGGACAAATATATTCATGCACATACAGTATACAAGTGAGGGGTTGAATATGCCGAATAACAAATTAAACACAGTCCAGAAATCACTAAAATTAGTATTTGTGCATCAATATTTATTGCAGTAGCCTGAAGTAGGGAACATTATTCCAAATAAAATCTTATTTAATGTCTATTGTGCACCTATAAACCAAAAAATCTTTATTTTATCTTTCCCATTGACTTTAGTGAATTTAGCTGAAATGACAAACTTTTGACCTCCTGATATTCACCTAGATTTGGGGGAAAATAAAACTTTATGTGGTCACTATTATATGTTAGTTTTGCTGCATCCTATGAGATGTCAGGAATTTAAAGTCCACACCTTGACTACATAGGATTACTTGAAGTAGGGTGCTCCATACAACCAAATGGATGGCGTCATTGTAAATCCAGAATGTATCTGTAGCACCCTCTTAGGTAGGTGCTAGAAGAGTATCGTTTTTAGTCTTTCTGATTACCAGGAAGATTATCCGGCAAACTTAAAGTGCTCTCTGCCTACCAGGGAGCGGGATCTATTGTTAAGGTCTACTCATTGTGATCAGGTGCAGCTCTGATTGACTGAATGTCCCACACTGGTCCAATAGGGAGGCATATTGGACAGTGGAGGGGAACTGGCAAGTGAGGGCAAAGGCATTGTTACAGCCCTGGCTATTGGCAGAGAAAATTGCTGCATTGCATGCTGGGATATTGTATAAATGCCAAGGGCACATATGCTCTGGGTTTTTCAGCTGGAGAGTGGGGTCCCGGAGGGAGCAGCTGCCCCTCCTCTGTAGAAGTTGTTTTGCGGCTTTGGGCAGATGACCCAAGGGCCTGAAGTCGGAGAGGAGCTGAACCCAAAGGTCCTGCAGAGTTGACTGGAAACCAGGAAGGATCTGATTCTGACTACAGTGAGTACAGATCTGTGTCTTTGGGCCTGTCCTGTGAGGGCCACCCCTTCAGCTAGAAGAGTCAGTGGATGGGTGCTAGAGAGTATCCTGAAGATAAAGTAGTTTCACCAAGTCTGCTGCTAGTTAGAGCAAGGAGACTTAATACCTCCATACATGTGGCAGTATGGTTAAAATGGTGTGTCTGCTTCCACAAATCTTCTGGTGAGGCCAAGTGAGAGTTGTCCTTATCCACTGTGAATAGTTCAAGCTGGAGTATCCCACTAATCCCTTCTGCCATCCAAGTTCCACAATAAATTTACAAAACCCAGATACCCTAGACTGGTCATTGAGTAACAAGCAAATGGGACTAAGGGGGGGACTAAATATGTGAAAACCCCAGCAACTGTCTGCAGGTAATCAGAGAGAAGTCAACACTCAGCAAGCCCTATGGGGACAGTGCTACATATCCTTTACTGTAATGTCACATAACAGGTCATTTTTTTAGGGTAATTTCTTCAAGGCAAAGAGTGTTGTATTTTAGTTAATTTCTGTTTTATTTCAGAGAGATATGCAAACATACCCATCCCGATTATCATATTAGCTGCGTGTACATGACATAAAAAGTAAGACAAGGGTCACATTTCTGGATACCCCGTGGCCTAGTGAAGAAGGGGTGGCACACCCCATGATGCAAACTCCCCCTCTTCCCTGTTATAATAAAAAGTTCCAGACTGCAACCCAGTTTGTTTTCAGCCTCCCCCCCTAGTCTTGGTGTGCTAAAGACTTCTTGAAGATGCTTACACAGCAAACCATATGTTGAAGTGAGGACCAGTCATATCCGGGTCCCACAGGTGACGCTGATCCGAATACCAAAATCATAGTGAGGCTTGGAGCGTACGGCAGCACTATTGCAGCGTCCACTTGTGCTACAGACACCTAGTACCAGGCATGGTACAAATAAATGTGAGTGGATATATTGCATAGCTAATTTACAAAGCACCTGTTTTGAACATACTACACTATTGCATTTTTGGTGGAGTTTGTCTGTTCCATTTATAGTCCTATTGGAGGACAAGAAAGTGGAGAGACTTGAGCCCAGGATCACAAGCAGGGCCAGCTCTACCAATAGGCGAAGTAGGTCGGCCGCCTAGGGCGCACTGCCGCCTAGGGGCGCCTGGCCACTGTTGATCTGTCACTGGCTGCTCTGCATTGATTCATGTAAAAGCTGACATTGTCTGACTGAGATAATGAGATTGTATTATCACATGCCATTTGCAAATCTATATAGAAATAGTGACTGATCTATCAAATACCCCCCTCCGCCCCCACCCCCCATGAGGCTGTATTTTATGGGCACAGGTGACGCTGTATTTGATGGGCACAGGTGACGCTGTATTGATTGGCGCTGATGAAACTGTATTTGATGGGTACAGGTGAGGCTGTATTGATTGGCGCTGGTGAAGCTGTATTTGATGGGCACAGGTGAGGCTGTATTGATCGGCGCTGGGGAAGCTGTATTTGATGGTCTCTGGTGAGGCTGCATTTGATTGGCGTTGATCAGGCTAGGCAGGGAAAAGGGGGTGGGGTCAGAGGTGGGGCGGCAACATGTGGTTTCGCCTAGGGTGTCAAAAATCCTTGGACCAGCCCTGATCACAAGGTGCACACACACATGCTGTTTGATCTACCTCAAAAAGTGGTCAGAATTGTCTGGTGAGTGGCCACCTACGTATGCAGCACCCGTGGTTTAGTGTGGTTGCGGAGGAAACTACGCACCTAAGACATTTAATGGTGTTGGGACTGTCACTATGGACCATTGATTATTCATTTATACACAGTTTATTTATATTTATTAATGTTTTGATTGCATGATTATTTCATAAGTACCTAGCTCTGTTTCCTTTACAAATTTGTTTGCATTTAACTTTGTTGAATTTATGCCACGAAGAATTGAGGCAGCTCTGAAGACAAAAGGGGGTCCTACCCGGGTTTTAGCAGTAGTATTATACTGAGTGATTTTCACTACATTTGCAGGGATGGATAAATGTTGTCAATCTGCTTGTTGGATCAGTTGTTTGTAATATGTAATACACTAAAGATGGTAAGACCAATCTATGTTTAGGCCTATGTGCATTGACAAGAATTGTTCCATCTGGTGAGAAGAAATGTGAGCATTCACACCAAGCTGTTACAACCTGCAATGACATGTGATGATCCTGTTAAGAGAAAAATAAGAAAGGCTGCTCTCAACTACTCCGGCTAAGATAACATGGGGTTAACCTGAGACGACAAGTCACCCACTGCCAAACATCCATGATGGGCAGGTGGAGGCTCAGCAATTTAACCTCAGAGCCTGGATGGAGATAATCCTGGATATATGGATTGTGAGTGTCTGGAGCTAGGACAACTAAAGCCTCGTACACACGGGACGACGATCGTATGTACGATCATCGCAAACCGTATGTTGCATATGTAACTTGCATACTGACTGCACTACACGATCGTACGAGCACAGAAGAACGTTCAGGTGCATGTAATTAGCATCCGGCCATTTCTGACTTCTGAGCATGCGTGTTTTGCACAATACAACTTGTTGTACCAACTGCTCTGTACACACGATACAATGGTCGTATGAGCGCTTGTTGGTACGACTACATTTTCTAGTCTGCTCATACAACTCCTTTGTACGACCGTCGTATGTTCGACTTTTCTAATTGCGCATACGAACGATCGATCTCGCATACTACGGTCGTTAGTACGACCTGTTGTATACGATCGTCGTCCCGTGTGTACGAGGCTTTACACCACATTCATTGGGATTGAAGCAGATGACTCATATGACACAGCTGAACCTATTGATGAATTCAGAGTGAAATCAGTGTGTCTTCCTGCAAAATCCAATATTCCTCTGTGGACTGAAGCCCCGTACACACACACGGTTCGACGATCGCATACAACAGGTCGTACTCACGACCGTTGTATGCGATATCGATCGTTCGTATGCACGATTTGAACAGTCGAACATACGACGGTCGTACAAGGGAGTTGTATGAGCAGACTAGAAAACTTGGTCGTACCTCTCATACGACCGTTGTATCGTGTGTACAGAGCAGTTGGTACAACAAAGTTGTATTGTGCAAAACACGCATGTCCAAAGTCAGGAATGGCTGGATGCTAATTACAATCACCTGAACGTTCTTTCCCCGGCCGTACGATCGTGTAGTGCAGTCAGTATGCTGCATACAACAGCCAACATACGATTCGACACGATTGTACGTGCGATCGTCCCGTGTGTACGGGGCTTAAGAAAAACTACAAAGACTGGATTGATGCCAAACAACTGTATTGGCTGCTAATCATCAAATCCTTCACGTGACATAGCCTAAAATTGGAATCCTGCTGCAAAATAAAATATTTGGGCAACTGTTATAAAACAATACCTCAATAAAGAATAATATAGCAATATAACTAAACCAAAATAGTAATAGCAAAATGTTAGTCACCCAGTCAGGAGTCATGCATTAGGCAATGGAAGGAAAAACTGTGCGTGTGTAGGAAGGATTCGATAAGAATGTGTTCTGCTGAATACACCAAAAAATAATAATTTCTCAACTGCTCAATTTAGTTAACACACATTTGCACAAATGTGAATGTCCGAAATAACAAAAGCAAAATGGCATAAAATCATATACAGCCTTAAGGTAAAGAACAATCAATCTTTGCAAAATAACTTTTTTAACAGAAAATAGATGACACAATATTACTATTTTCTATGTTTCCTATATACACCCTTTAAATACATCTGTTATAAACCACTGACCACCACTATACCCGGGCATTTCTCCATTGGATTGCACTACACCTAAGTATTTCCCCACTGAAAACCACTATACCAGAGCATTTCCCTACTGAAAAATACTATGTCCGAGCATTTATCCACTGGCTGCCACTGCACTCAAGCATCTCTCCACTGAAAACCACTATAACTGAGCATTTCTCCATTGGCTGCCACTAAACCCAAGCATTTTTCCACTGACCACCACTACACCCAAGAAATTCTCCACTGATCACCACTAAACCCAAGCATTTCTCCACTATTCATCACTACACCCAAGCAATTCTCCACTATTCATCACTACACCCAAGCAATTCTCCACTGACCACCACTAAACCCAAGCAATTCTCCACTAACCACCACTACACCCAAGCAATTCTCCACTATTCACGACTACACCCAAGAAATACTCCACTATTCACCACTACACCCAAGCAATTCTCCACTATTCACCACTACACGCAAGCATTTCTCCACTGACCATCACTATACCGAAGCATTTCTCCATTATTCTGCACTACCCCCAAGAAATTCTCCACTGATTACCACTAAACCTAAGCAATTCTCCACTGACCATGACTACACCCAAGCATTTCTCCACTATTCACCACTACACCCAAGCAGTTCTCCACTATTCACCACTATACCCGAGCATTTCTCTACTAATCACCCCTACACCCAGGCATTTTTCCACTGACCACCACTACACCCAAGAAATTCTCCACTGACCACCACTACACCCAAGCAATTCTCTACTCACCACCACTAAACCCAAGCATTTTTCCACTGTCCACCACTACACCCAAGCATTTCTCCACTATCCACCACTACACCAAAGCAATTCTCCACTGACCACAACTACACCCAAGCATTTTTCCACTATTCACCAGTACACCAAGGCATTTCTACACTGACCACCTCTATACCCAAGCATTTCTCCACTGAACACCAATAAACCCAAGCATTTCTCCACTGACCACCACTACACCCAAGCAATTCTCCACTATTCACGACTACACCCAAGAAATACTCCACTATTCACCACTACACCCAAGCAGTTCTCCACTATTCACCACTATACCCAAGCATTTCTTTAGTAATCACCCCTACACCCAGGCATTTCTCCACTGACCACCACTATACCCAAGCATTTCTCTACTGGCCACCCTGCAGTCATGCACTTTTCCATTGACTCACAAATGTAATGGCATGCTACATTCCACAAACTGCTGCAGAATATATGCTGTACTAGACATTATGTTCCACTGGCTACTGCCCATTCATACCAGTAGGCCATTTTTAAAGAATTGAATACTGAATTGGCTATTTTGCTAGTAAGTATTTATTAAAGTATACATGTCTCTGTGTTTATGACTAAACAAATGCTATACAGAAGCAGCTAAATGGGAATGCAGAGAGTTAAAACTAAAACAGATTCTGTGTGCTTTGGAGCATGTCTTTTTACATTTTTTGTTATACCACCACCCCATCCACCCAAAAGTCTGTTGGTATGCTACAAGAATACAGCATACAAAAAAAAAAAAGTTTGTATTTACAAATATATGCTGTTTCAGGCCCATTAGTTGACCTTTTTTTGAACCTCGAAATGTGGTAAAATACCTCTTAATGCTTGAAAAATGCCTACCACATCAGAGGAATTATTATATTTGGCATCCACTTGAACCTAAGGACTTGTTTACATTTGCACTGACCCTCTGAAGAGCGATATGTGGTGGATCACTTTTCAGAGGGTGTTTTGGTGGTATTTGATCACCTCTGTGGTTTTTATTTTTTGCGCTATAAACAAAAAAAATGACAATTTTGAAAAAAAAAAAAACAATATTTTTTACTTTCTGCTATAAAACACATCCAATAAAATTTAAAAAAAATCTAGTTTTTTTTCATCAATTTAGTCCAATATGTATTCCGCTACAGGTTTTTGGTAAAAAAAAGAAAACCCAATAAGCATATACTTTTCGGTTTGCACGAAGGTTATAGCATCTACAATCTATGTGATATTTTTATATAAATTTTTTTTTTTTTTTTACTAGCAATGGCGGCGATCAGCGACTTATAGCGGGACTGCAATATTGCGGCAGACGAATCGGACACTGACACTTTTGACACCTTTTTGGGGACCAGTGACACTAATACAGTGATCAGTGCTAAAAAAAAATCCACGGTCACTGTACTAATGACACTGGCAGGGAAGGGGTTAACATCAAGGCCAATCAAAGGGTTAAATGTATTCCTAGGTTGTGCTTACTCACTGTGGGGGAGGTGCTTTGACTAGGGTTAAGGTAAAGATCGGTGTTACTGCCAGGGCCTGTGCAAGGATGTTTGCCTACTCAGGCGAAGGGGCATTTTGCCCCCCCCAGGGGTTATGCATTCCCTGCTGCCCCTGATCAGTGGAGCAATTCCCTGCTGAGCAAAACTGAGTCCGCCAGACTGAAAGCCCGTGTGAGAGGACCCTAAATTAAAACTTTTTTTTTTTTTTTACATGACTTTATTGCTATTACATAGGGAACCAGTAGCCCCCTATGTGATAGCATTTTGGTGACAGGTACTCTTGATGAGAAATCTGGGGTCTATCCTTTCTGGTGCCCTAAGGTGTACCAGAGTCATGCTGAGCCCAGCTATCTAATAATCAGCCAGCTTTTGGAACTGCACATGTGCAGAAAAGAGCCCGGGAAAAGCCGCAAAATTTACAGGCGCTCTTCCCTTGTCTACAGATATTTAGCCCTGGTTCACACTGAGTGCCGATTCACACTGCAGCGATGCGGGAACCCTGCAAATCCACTGCGGGTTCCCGCATCGCTTGTCTCCCAGCGGCAGTTTACACTGCCATACGCAAACTGCGGGGAGTGTCACTACAAGGCTAATGACACCCCCAAATCAGTTTGCATATCCAAGTGTGAACTGCAAACTCGCACAGGAATCAGATTGCATGGTGGAAACAGCCCTGCGATCCGATTCTGACCCTGCGAAAAAAGGGTCCTGTGTGAGTTTGCACCGATTGCGATGCAAATTCAGCCATACAATCTCTATAGCTAAATTTGCATTGCATGCGACTTACACTGCAGTGCTGTGCGAATCACATTCAATGTCTGAGATCGCAGTAGTGTGAACCGCCCTGATGCTACTTTGAAATCGTGCTTCACTTGAAGTAGTACAATCACAAAGTGGCAGGTCAGTGCGATTTCAGGTGCTACTTGGCTGGCATCTGTGCTACTTCATGCACAGATGTCTATTGCACTTGAAATCGCAAAAAAAAGTGCAGGAAATTTTCAAATTGGTGCGGCACCGCAAAGTTGGAGTCGCACTGATTTGAACGTTCCATTGCCGACAATAGGGTGCAACTTCGAACTGTCAAATGGCATGACAAATCATACCAGTGTGAACGGGAGCAGGACAAGAGAAAAGTGCCCTTTTAAAAAAAGAAAAAAAAAAACTATACAAACTGTAACTTTCCATGTGGGTTTTAGCAACCCAGACTGTGACTGCCCCCATGTTTCCCCGTTCTAACTGTCCCCCGCCCCACTGTCTCCTGCCCCCCGTCAGTGTCAGACCCAACGATTTTGGGTGTACCTTTCAATGTCAAACATATCAAAAA
>BLSH010500889.1:2200925-2211917 GCA_018402905.1 Glandirana rugosa | reverse complement strand
GGGGGGGGGGGGAAACAATAAAAACAATAATCAATGTTGGATCATTTGAATTGATCATTAGTGTTTTTCTTCAAAGAAAAGCTAGCATTGCAGACATCCAAGAGCTCTCTCCCATCTACCCTCATACACAAATACATATGTTATCCAAGTGTGCATGTTTATACATATACGAGTCCATAAGACAAACGTTTAGAAGGTCGAATTATGCCTGCACCTTCAGCCAGCTTCTAATGTCAATGACCAGCTGAGGTCCTAAAAATAGTCAGTGTCCTCACATCATAATCCATAAAAGCTGTATTCTGTATATCTGCATTTACATAAAGCTAAGTGCTGATATAAAGACCAGAACTGCATGTCACATTATATAGAGCTGTATGCCATACATCAGCTGTATAAATACATTGTCTGTGAGTATGGCTATGGGTGCTGATGTTCTGGCAGCAGTATATGAATAGCTGGGTACCTCCTCAACCATTATTTTAAAGTAGATATCCACCCATCTATGGCAGCTAAAAAAGATGCCCAAATTCACCCCCTGGTGTCATATATGGTAGCCACAGCTCATGTTTGTTGATGGTGGGAGCCACTGGTTAAGGATATAGGAGACAAGCCAACTGTAAGGTGTCTATAGGAAAAAAGCAGCAATGCAATGGTGTGCTGGATAAAGGCAGAATGTTTCACTGCAGCTGCCACCTACAGGGCTGTGGGTGATCTCCTTCCCCTGTGACCCACACCATGGGTCTCCTAATGCCCCGTACACACAATCCGAAAATCGGATGACAGATCTTCCGGTTTTTTTTTGCATGCTAATCTCAGATCGAATCGGAAGAGTGTACTAAAGTCAGGAATATTCTCGTACGACAGAATAAAAAAATCGGAAGTGATGTCATGTGTTGTAGTGTATTTGTATTGTATTGTCGGACGGCAACTGTACTGATTATACGAAAATCATACGATTGGGCATCATGCGATCAAAATTTTCATGCTTGTCCGATCGAATATTATCTGATGAACTGTCATTATTGGCTCTCGTAAGCTGTGTACTAACGATGCGATTATTGTACGATCGCATTGCATGCAGTATTTTTCGTCCGATTTTCGCATCGTGTGTACGGCCATTAGTGTCCACTCCAGTGATGTTAAAGGATTGTTGTTTTTTTTCAAACAACAAACATGTCATGCTTACCTTCTCTGTTCATTGGTTTTGCACAGAGCAGCCCCGATCCTGTTTTTTTGGGTCCCCTGGCTCTTCCCCATTGATTAGTGCCCCCAATAGCAAGTCGCTTACTATGAGACACTGGTGTGTGCTCACTCCCGAGCCCTGCTCTATGAGTCCATAAGACACATAGAGCTGTGGCTCGGCCCTGCCCCCCACTCTCTCCCCATAGGCGCGCTGGCTGTGATTGACAGCAATGGGAGCCTGCTGCTGTGTCTCAGCCAATGAGGAGAGAGAGACCCAGGACAGCCGAGGCTCCTGTGCCCATTGCTGGATTGAGAGGGGCCTCAGTTGAGTATATAGAATGCATGAAGGTAAAAAACTTTCAGCCTTTACAGCCACTTTAAAGTAGAATTCCAGGCTTTACCTAACTAGTCTTCAAAACACTCCCTCCCCCCTCCTAACACCTCTACTAACAAACCTGTTTAAAAAAGATGTGTATATTAACCAAGGCCGGCTTCAGCAGGAACCGGCCAAGATTCTAATCATTAATGGGCAGGCTGAATTTACCAAGTTGATTGATTGATCAATGTTGGTACAACCAGCTATAGCTGCTAGCGATAATTGCTGTCTTCTCCCACCTGCTCCCCCCCACTGGGAGTAGACAATGGCTCGGCTGGAGGGATTCCCCTGTCAGCACTGTCTGTGTTGATGGAGGAATCATGTGAATTTCTTTCCTGCAACCCGTGGTTGCAGGAAAGAAATTTGCACCATGTATGGCCAGCCCTATTTTCAGGCTGCTCTGGTCCAGTCGCATGATCCCCTGTGCCAGCCAGTACCAGGTGCAGCTGAGAGCTAGGGGGCCTGACCATTGCTGGAATGCCTGGAAACAGTGACATCACCCATAGGCTTACTTCAGGCCATCCATCATTGGCGTTCCCTCTTCTCCCCAGCAGTCATGCTGGCTGACATGGGAGGAGGATCATGTGACCAGACTGGAGCATCCTGAAAATGGGTAAGAATAGAGATTTTTCATACACCGCTTAGGAAGCATAGATGTTAGGAGGGGCAAGAAACTTTTCTAAGACTAGTTAGGTAAAGCCAGGAATTCCACTTTAATAAGCATATATCATGGTTTTATTGTATTATATTATTCTATATCCCTGTATTCTGATAAAAACAAACCCCAAAGCGTGTCTGTACAGCTGTTCTCCTGGTATTGTCACTGTGTAACCCACAGATACAAATGATAGAAAAAAATTATAATATATATTTCAAGAGGTTTTCTCTCTTTAATACAAAAAAATCTGAAGCAGCAAACACACCATGGGACAAGCTATCCGGGATAATTGTAATGTATTTTGATTTTATATGCATCTTGATGGATGTGATTTTTAGGAATTGAATTCATTTGTTGTAGAGCTGCACAATTCTGAATAAAATGAAAATCACTATTTTTTGCTTAGAATAAAAATCACGATTCTGAAGAACTTTTTTATTTTAAAGAGTTACATCCCCTGAACATTAGGTTATCAAACAAGATGGCAATACAATAAGACATAATACTCTTCAATCAAATTTAAAGAAAAATTTTAATGAAAAATAATGTAATGTGTAAAGAAATAAAACATTTCTATTAAGTTATATTGGGGTCTACCGCAACTTTTTTGTTTACCATTCAGCTATCAGCAATGGTACAAAGCATTGAAAAGTTATTTTGCAAAATAAATAAATGTATTTTTTTTAAATTGTGTGCTTTTTTTTCAATGTAAAGCTTGAAAATATATGTTAAAGGTGTAAAAAAAAGTTTTAATTATTAAAAGTTTATAAAATAGAAGTAAATTAAAAAAAAACAGCAGATAAATAATAGTTAAATGGAGAAGGTGAATGAGGAGTTAATAAGGCTGATTAGAGTAAATTAACCACTTAAGGACTGGAATAATTCCCCCCTTAATGACCAGGCCAATTTGCGATTCGGCACTGCGTCATTTTAACTGACAATTGTGCGGTCGTGCAACGTTGTAACCAAACAAAATTGACGTCCTTTTTTTCCCCACAAATAGAGCTTTCTTTTGGTGGTATTTGATCACCTCTGTGGTTTTTATTTTTTGTGCTATAAACAAAAAAAGAGTGACAATTTTGAAAGAAACACAAATATTTTTTACTTTTACATTTACATGAAGAAAATATCCCCCACACCATTACACCACCACCACCAGCTTGAACCATTGATAGAAGGCAGGATGGATCCATGCTTTCATGTTTTTACGCCAAATTCTGACTCTACCATCTGAAAATCGAGACTCATCAGACCAGGGAATGTTTTTCCAATCTTCCGTTGCCCAGTTTTGGTGAGCCTGTGTGAATTGTAGTCTCAGTTTCCTGTTAATAGCTGACAGGAGTGGCACCCAGCGTGGTCTTCTGCTGCTGTAGCCCATCTGCTTCAAGGTTCAATGTGTTGTGCGTTCAGAGATGGTATTCTGCATACCTTGAATGCCCATTCTCCTCTGAAATCAACAAGGCATTTTCATCCACACAACTGACACTCACTGTGTATTTTCTCTTTTTCTTTAATCCATTTTCTGTAAACCCTAGAGATGGTTGTGCATGAAAATCCCAGTAGGTCAGCAACTTTTGGAATACTCAAAAAAGCCCGTCAGGCACCAACAACCATGCCACGTTCAAAGTCACATAAATCTCCTTTCTTTCCCATTCTGATGCTCGGTTTGAACTTCAGCAAGCGGTCTTCACCGTATCTAGATGCCTAAATACATTGAGTTGCTGCCATGTGATTGGCTGATTAGCAATTTGAGTTACCAAGCACTTGAACAGGTGTACCTAATAAAGTGGCCGGTGAGTGTAGGTCGGCTGATAATTTTCCACCATGTTCAGTTGATTTTTAAAACTACTTTTGTTAAGCCAGATGGTACTGGTAGAGCCACTCAGCTTGAAATCTCAAAATTCTAGCCGTCTATGGCACGCTTAAGGTATAAGGGCACATACGCTAAATAGAGTGCTGGGGTGTGCATTATTAACCACTTCAGCCCCGGAAGGATTTCCCCCTTTAGGACCAGAGCACTTTTTGCGATTCGGCACTGCATCAATTTAGCTGACAATTGCGCAGCCGTGCAACGTTGTACCCAAACTAAATTTGCGTCCTTTTTTCCCCACAAATAGAGCTTTCTTTTGGTGGTATTTGATCACCTCTGCGTCATTTCTGATCACCGCTATAAACAAAAAAATGGCAACAAAAAAATATATGTCTTACTTTTTGCTAAAATACATATCCAAAAAAAATATATATATAAAAAAAAAACTTTTTCTATCGGTTTTGGCCGATATATATTCTTCCTCATATTTTTGGTGAAAAACCCCCGCAATCGGCATATATTGACTGGTTTGCGCAAAAGTTGCCACATTTATGAATGATGAGAGCTCATTATGTATGGCAGGGAAGGGGTTAACCTGCAGGGGGCGCTCTAAGGGTTAACTGTGTTCCCTGTGTGTGTTACTAACTGTGTGGGGGCTGGGCTGAGTGGGGGAGCAGAGTGATCATGGCTCCAATACACAGGGAGCCTGCTATCACATTCCTTCCCCCTGTCAGAACAGAGATCCCTGTGTTTACATACATGGACCACTGTTCTGTCACTGCGCTCCATGGCTCCCCCGGAACACAGTGAGCGCGCGAGCGCACCTCCGACGGCGCAAGCGCACTCACGATCCGCGATCTCGCAGCCGCCATCAGGTGATATTGGCTTGCGATATCGAGCCACTTTGCCGGCGGTTGGCAAGTGGTTAACAAGACTGCAGCTTCCCGTCACATGATTCTCTCATGCTTCAATGGGTGGAGGAGGGGTTGCAGTAGGTATAGAGAAAAGGTAAAGCTCAGGATCCTGGAACTTTTGGTTGGCATAGTTTGAATTTGAGTCAAAAGCATTTTTTAGACCAGAACTGCTTTTTACCTCCCTTCCATCTTCTAAACTGCTTCAAGCTGCTTTTGCATTTCCTAGTCAATGCAAATGTCAAAGAAGCTTGAAGCAGTTGAGAATTTGGTCAGAAGCAGGTCAAACCAGATGTCCATATACACAATAGGGTTGATTTACTAAAGGCAAATAGACTGTGCACTTTGCAAAGTGCAGTTGCTCCAGAGCTTAGTAAATGAACAGAAGCTCTGTTGATGAAGGCATCCAATCACGTGCAAGCAAAAATGTGGTCTTATTTTATCTTCCTTGCACGTGATTGGGTATTCTGTGCAAAGTGAAGCTTTACCTCATTTGCTAAGCTCTGGAGCAACTGCCCTTGCAAAGTGCCTTTGGTAAATCATCCCCAAGGTCTTACTGTGGCTATAGCCTTCCTATAATTTGAGAAGAGGGTGCCTCAGAGTGAAAGAAGACTCAAGCCTCCTACACACCGTGCGATGGTCGTACGACTGGACGTCCAAAATCGTATGTTGGCTGTTGTGTCTCGCATACTGATGTGCATTAAGCGATCGTACGACCAAGCCCAATGTAGTGACGTGCTAGGAGCGTATAAAGAGGAAGTTCAGGTGAATGTAGTTTGTGAATTGGGAACGTAGGTTCACACGAACGGACACTTCCAGGCGTTCCTGACTTCTGAGCATGCGTGTTTTGCACAGTACAACTTGTTGGCCCAACTTCTCTGTACACACGGTACAACGGTCGTACGACCGCTTGTTGTACAACCAAAGTTTTCTAATCTGCTCATCCAACTTCTGTTGTATGACCGTCATACGTCAGCTGTTTTGTTTTAATTGCGCATACTAACGTTGGATGATCCTACAACAAGCTGTTGTACGACCGTTTTTGTAGGACCCTTGCACCGTGTGTACGAGGCTTTAGAACCCAGAACACACTGGTGCCCGTTTTGCATGCTTCTATTCCGGGCTTTGCAAAGTACACAGGAACTAGCAACAATCTGCTGCTTGGGTAAAACAGATGGTCCCATAAGAGGCAGAGTCATTCTAATCCACAGACTTGTAATTGTGGTTTAAGTTCAGGGAACATTGCAGAAACTGCAGTTGAGTCAAAGTTTGTTAATCATGTTTTCTGTTTTAAAGAAATATGTTTTTTATTTCAAAACTGGCATTGTGCAATCTTGGGGTCTACCTAAGAATTGTTACAGTTAAATCATCAATTCTATATAAAGGCACAGCGAACTTCAAAAAAATCGACAGTTCTGAAGAATCATCCGGCTACATGTTACTGCTCTAACCGGCCCTCTGATTCCTCCTGTATTGAACTGTATTGTAACTGTAATGTCTGCTTTCATTTTGTAAAGCGCTGTGCAAACTGTTGGTGCTATTTTTTTAGATTATTTTGAGCAAAAAAGTACCTCTGTCTCGGTATAAATTGTTACAATATTTTCTTAGCAGGTGACTTAAGCCCCGTACACACGGGACAACGATCGCACATACGACCGCGTAGAATCGTACGTTGGCTGTTGTATGTAGCATACTGACTGCACTACACGATCGTACGAGCACAGAAGAACGTTCAGGTGATTGTAATTAGCATCCGGCCGTTCCTGACTTTGGAGCATGCATGTTTTTCACAATACAACTTTGTTGTACCAACTTCTCTGTACACCGGATACAACGGTCGTATGAGCATTTGTTGTTGGTACGACCAAGTTTTCTAGTCTGCTCATACAACTCCCTTGTACGACCGTCGTATGTTTGACTGTTCAAATCGTGCATACGAACGGTCGATTTCGCATACAACGGTCGTGAGTACGACCTGTTGTATACAACCGTCGAACCGTGTGTACGAGGCAATAGAGTCTAGACCAGGGATCCTCAAACTATGGCCCTCCAGCTGTTGCGGAACTACACATCCCATGAGGCATTGTAAATCTCTGACATTCACAGACATGACTAGGCATGATGGGAATTGTAGTTCCTGAACAACTGGAGGGCCATAGTTTGAGGACCCCTGGTCTAGACCAAGATCACAAGAACATTGTGATCATTTCGTGTAATTAGAGACTGTAGAGTCAGAGCAACCCTGTAGATGTGTACATATAAAAGATGATCACGGTATCCCCATGAGTATGCGTATTTACATAGAAAAAAAGGATCTGAAGACATAAATGCACACTAATAAGATATTTTACAACAGACCAGTGACTTTCACATCAGGGATGTGCGGCGAGGTCAGTGGCTGGTGAGGCACTGGTTAGTATCAGAGCCAGATACACACAGGTTACATATTCACAAGTTAAGTATTCAATTCTCATTGCGCAAATACCATGTGGCATAAAAAGTTGCAACAACCACCATTTTATTCTCTAGGGTGTCTGCTAAAACTATACATATATACAGGTGGTCCCCTAGTTACAAACTTCTGACTTACAAATGGAAGGCGACAACAGGAAGTGAGAGGAAATCTCCTCCTAGGAAGGGAAATTCACTCCTGTAAGAGTTATTATGGGAAAAAGGAGTCTCCACTGAAGCTTTGTCACCAAGGTTTCCACAACAACCTAAAATTTTCAAAATCCAATTATTATTGGGACAGGAAGTGAGGTGAAATCTGCTGAACAGAAACATAGACAGCAAAACAAACATTACAGGGGTGTTAACCTTTTACTATGCTATCCAAAAAGCGTAAAAATAGTTTTTTGGCAGCCTATCGCATTAGGATATATATACAGTATCTCACAAAAGTGAGTACACCCCTCACATTTTTGTAAATATTTTATTCTATCTTTTCATGTGACAACACTGAAGAAATGACACTTTGCTACAATGTAAAGTAGTGAGTGTACAGCTTGTATAACAGTGTAAATTTGCTGTCCCCTCAAAATAAATCAACACACAGCCATTAATGTCTAAACCGCTAACAACAAAAGTGAGTACAGCTGTGTCCAATCACAGCCATCACAATGTAAACAGAGAAACTGTGACAGCCCCCCCCTTGTTCCCCCACTCACCAGAAGGTATGGACACTCAGCTTTGCGGGCTGGGGGGTCAAAAAAAGCGTGATCTGGTGTCAGTGGGACCAGGGGATGGAAAGATATCCTCCAATGTTATGTACTCCTTCCACAGATAATTCTTCCAAATGGCCACTGGATTTAATCAGTGTATATCTCGGCCAGGCTCGGTATAAACACAGACAGGCTCATAGTGTATCACTTTAAAACTTGTTTTATTTGCGCAGTAAAAAAAGGTACTTACAGGATGAAAAAGATATTCAGGCAAAAATGGCAATAGATGTTCCAAAGCCCGCCGTACATGGCGTGCACTCCACACGGGGCGGATGTGACGTCAATGGCTTTGGAAGACAGGAAGTTATGTCGACGCGTTTTGCCCCTCCAAGACGTGATAACTGGGGGGAGAGGGGGAATCTGCAGCTATGTGACAGCTCTCTGTGTGAGGAGGAATTTATACAGAGAGCTGTCACAGATCCCCCCACACATAATACACCAAGCACCACTGTCACCTCTGTCCCCATACACATGTCAGTGTCCACATAAAACATCTGTCACAGTGCACAAAACATCTGCCTGTCCCCCATCATCGCCAACACCGAATAAACCCTGATTTGGGTTATTTTTACCAAAGAAATGTAGCGGTATAATTTTTTTGTCAAAAGTTATGAAGAGAAATTACTTATTTGCAAAATTTTATAACAGAACCTAAGAAAAATGCTTTTTATTTTACATTTTTTGTCTTTTTTCATTGGAAGCATAAAAAATAAAAACCCCAGTAGTAATTGAATACCACCAAAAGAAAGCTCTATTTTTGTGAACAAAATTTAAAAATGTAATTTAGGTCCAGTGTTGCATGACCACGCAATTCTCATTCAAAGTGCGACAGCGCTGAAAGCTGAAAATTGGTCTGGGAAGGAGGGGGTGAAAGTGCTCAGTATTGAAGTGGTTAAAGACAGCCAATGCGTTTTTGGGGGTCAAAGGAACTCCCCCTTCTTCAGACCTTCAGTTAAAAATGAGAACCTTGATTGGGCTCAAAGTAAGGCTTTCCTGTGCAGGGAAGCTAATTGATGGATTAGGATTCCTGACCAGCAGTATCTGAATCAGCAGTCAAAATAAGAAGCTAGTCATGTTGGACACACAAATTTTTATAGAATTTTTTAACTGAAGCCCTGATGAAGGGGGAGGTTCTTTGACCCCTGAAACATATTGGCTGTCTTTTAACACAAAATCAGTAGTCTTGAGCGAACCTGGACTGTAACGTTCGGGTCCGTACCGAACTTTGGGGTGTCCGGGACCCGGACCCGAACATGGACATTTCAAAAAATGTTCGGGTTCGGGTAGTTGATCACGCATGTTGAATAGCTGCAGGGCAGCCAATCAACAAGCGTTTCACTGGTTTGCCCTTAGAAGCCATTACAGCCCTGCCTATTAACCTCCCTGGCGGTATGATTCTGTCTGGAATTTTGTTCCAAAAGTGGTACAATTATTTTGCATGAAAATTTGGCGTTTTATATTGTAGGCCTGTAATTCTTAGGAATAACTCACTTAAATCTGTCCAAACAAGAGTCTAGTAGACATCCCGGGTATGAAAAAGTTTGAAAAATGAAATCATAAATTATAATATAATAAATAACTATAAATAAGCTCAGTTGCAGAATTGTCGCTATCGTCACTTTCAGTTGCTGATGATAAATTTCCCCAAAAATCAGTATCACTCAATTCTGCAAATCATTCTTATTTACTATCGGCGTTTTCTAGCTGATCAAAAACCACTTTTGACGCAAAGGGACACTTTTTGGTTGCTATGGACATTCTCAAGTTTCCTGGCAGAAAGAATGACATTTATTATATAAAAGTGCATGCAGGGCTCTGGGCAAACCACTAGGGACAAAGGGGGTGTGAAATGTTTTCATACAGTAATGTAATCTATAAGATTACAGTGTACTGTATGTGTACTGTGTGTTTCACTTTTTGAATTTCCCGCCGGTCTCCGCCCCCGTGCGACGCGACGCTCGCAGGGAACGGAGCCCGGCACACAGGAGACATCTGGCCGCGGGGAGACAAGCTGACACCGCGGGAGGACATCGCTGGATCCAGGGGACAAGGTAAGAAACATTGCCTGGATCCAACGATGCAATCCCGAGTGTGGCTCGGGGTTACCGCTCTTGGTGCTGAAATTCCACCCCGAGCCACACTCGGGAATACCGCTAGGAAGGTTAATGGCATGGCTGTGATTGGCCAGTGCATCATGTGACCCAGCCTCTATATAAGCTGGAGTCACTTGATGCTGCAGTCACATGCTCTCTGAGACTCTGACTAGTATAGGGAGAGGAAGCTGCAAGCGTTTTTGTGAGGGACAGATTGCAGACATTTTACCATCTGATCCTGCATCCTGAGATTACTACTACTGTTGCTCTGAGGGACAGATTGCAGAAATTTGAGATTTCACATACTGCTGCTTTGAGTGACAGATTGCAGATCAAACTCTGCATAACACAATGATCGTTACGATCGTACACAACGATCAGATTGTGGGAGTAATTTGAGATTTCACATACTGCTGCTTTGAGTGACACATTGCAGATCAAACCCTGCATTACACAACAATCTGACTGCACTAGGTAGAGGCTTCTGCTTAGAGGGACAGATTATTGTTCAAAAATCATTGCCTACTCCTATAGGGCCAGGTTCCAGCTGTTGCTATAAGTGACACATTATTGTTCAAAAATCATCTCCTAGTTCTAAAGGGAGAGCTTCCAGCTGTTGCTGTAAGTGACACATTATTGTTCAAAAATCAATTGATCTTGGAGAGGGAAATCTTGATCCTCTACTAAAAACTTGTTATTACACAGTGAATGTCGTTGTCGACTTTCGAGAGGGAAATCTTG
>BLSH010500889.1:2182096-2198071 GCA_018402905.1 Glandirana rugosa | reverse complement strand
CGGCCGTCTCTAGCTTAGGGAGGATGGGTGAGGGACCGGGCGGGGGCTTTGTGTCACTCGTACGCCAAACAACACCGCCCGACGACTGTTTCGAAACGTGTAAAGCCGGTACGATTGGGACGGAAGACTCCACGACCGCCACCGTGTCGACACAACCACCGGAGAAGGAGGAGGAGGAGGAGACGGAAGTGGAACACGAAGGTGACTCGGGGGCCACAGTAAACGCTTACGGGAGTCGTCGCGGAGATGGTCACACGCGAACATCAGCGCGTAGAAGGAGAGTGCGAGGTCACTCCCTTAATTCCTGCCGTGCAACCTGGATCCCCGTTACAAGGACAACGTGCCGTCCTTAATTCCCTCACTGGAGCGTGAGAGGAAGATGCGCGACTACAAGCGCACACTGGTAGAGGCGCTGCTGAGGGCATTCGCAAATGACACCGGGGGCTCAGTGGAAGCACAAGGTGAAGGCAGAGGAGGAGGAGGAGGAAGAGGCCACCAACACAGCTGTGCCACCGCCAGCACCTCAGAAGGCAGGGTTAGCATGGCCGAAATGTGCAAAGCTTTGTCAGCAGCCCGCCACAACAAACCGCATGCTCACTGTGTTTCGGGGGCGGGCCAGGGAGTGGGTAGGAGGGATTCGATCTCTGCCGGCTACCCACGATGGCTCCCCCACAGTGAGAGAAAGGAGGTCCATGTATGTAAACACGGATCTCCATTCTGACAGAGGGGGAAGGGCGATGATCACAGGCTTCCTGTATATGGGAACACAGTTAACCCCCCCTCCAGGTTAACTCCTTCACTGCCAATGACATTTACACAGTAATCAATGCATTTTCATAGCATTGATCGCTGTATAAATACCAATGGTCTCAACAAAGTGTCAGAATGGTCCGACATGTCCGTCGCAATATCGCTAAAAATCGCAGATCGCTGCCATTATTAGTAAAAAATAAAAAAAATAAATAAAAACCCCATAAATGAATTCTCATCATTCGTAAATGCGGCAACTTTTGTGCAAACCAATCCATAAACGCTGATTGTGATTTTTTGAGGAAGAATATAAATCGGCCAAAACCAATGAAAAAAAAGTTATTTTTTTTGCAAAATTGCCGCTCTTTTTTTGTTTATAGCGGAAATCAGAAATGACGCAGAGGTGATCAAATACCACCCAAAGAAAGCTCTATTTGTGGGGGAAAAAAGGATGCAAATTTCGTTTGGGTACAACGTCACACGACCGCGCAATTGTTAGTTAAAGTTACGCAGTGTCGAATCGCAAAAAGTGCTCTGGTCCTAAAGGGGGAAATCCTTCCCGGCTGAAGTGGTTAAAGGGGACCTTTAGTCATTTTTTCATGTTCCATCTATTAAATCCTCTGCCCTTGTTGTTTTAACTTTGGATAGTAAAACATTTTTTTCCAGTAAATACCTTATACAGTCCACTTCCTCTTTCTTGTCTGGTCATTAGCCTAGGCTTATGGCATCATGCACAGCTCTCTCTCTAACTCTCGTGAGAGTTTGCCAGGAAGGGAGGGGGGGTGAGTCAAAAGAGGGCCAATGAGAGCTGCCAGGTTGCAGAGCTGGAGGAGTGCCTCTGTGTGTTTGTGTAAATCCAGGAAGTGAACAGGCAGCAGCTTCAGCTGCCAACAGTTACAATGGCTGCAGCCATCAGAGGTGGGAGATTTCTGCAGCATATTTGGCAAGTACAGAATCACAGTATATATAAAATTACATGTAAAGTGGTTGGAGGGACGCTTCAGAATGGCAAATATGTTTTTATTACAAATTATATGGGCAGACTTCAGTTCCTCTTTAATTCCAACCCCTGCATCTGCACATACTCCTCTTCATTTCAGCTGTCAGAAGCAAGGGATAAAGTTAGTCCTGGCCCTGCTGTCGTATAACAGTCCTGGGTGCCAGAGCAGCCAATTACCAAGCACAGGAATGGGGGCAAGCAAGTGGAGGAGAAATAAGTCACAATCTCTTCGATACTTGGGAGCGCTAGGCGTTTCCTAATTCCAGAATAGAAAGGTGTGGGAATAAAGGGAAAGTGAGTATGTAAAGATGGTGGTGGTGGCTTTAACCACTTCCCCACTGCCTGCCATGTATTCACGGCGGCAGTGTGAATGCTGTGCGTGAATCGTGCGAATGGCCGCTAGGGGGCATGCACGCGCCTGCCGCACTCCTGAGGAGTGTGCCCGCTGCTCGGGCTGACCCGATGTCCGCCGGCGAGCCGCGATGAGTGGCCACATGCATAGAACGGGGAACCGCCGATGTAAACACGGCCGTTACCCATTCTGACAGTGCGGCCATGGGAGATCTACTGATCCCTGTCACTGGGATCAGTTAGATCTCTCATGCCCATGGTAGCCCAACCCCCCCACAGTAAGAACACACCCAGGGAACACAGTTAATCCCTAGCCCCCCCCCCCAGGTTAACCCCTTCACTGCCAATGGCATTTATACAGTAATCAGTGGACATTTAAATTTCTGATCGCTGAATAAATGTCATTGGTCCCAAAAAAGTGTCAAAAATGTCCGACATGTCCGCTGCAATATCGCAGTACCGCTAAAAATCGCAGATCGCCGCCATTACTAGTAAAAAATAAAAACCCCAGAAATGAATTCTCACCATCCGTAAACACGGCCACTTTTGCGCAAACCAATCAATAAAAGCCAATTGCAATTTTTTTTCATCACAAATATGAGGAAGAATATAAATCGGCCAAAGCCGGTGAAAAAAAATGTTTTTTTATATTTTTTTTTTTTGGATTTGAATTTTAGCAAAAAGTAAAATTTGTTTTTTTTTTTTGCAAAATGCTCTCTCTTCTTTTGTTTATAGCGGCGATCAAAAATGATGCAGAGGTGATCAAATACCACCAAAAGAAAGCTCTATTTGTGGGAAAAAAAGGACGCAAATTTTGTTTGGGTACAACGTCGCACGACCGCGCAATTGTCAGTTAAAGCGACGCAGCGCCGAATTGCAAAAAGTGCTCTGGTCCTAAAGTGGGAAAACCTTCCGGAGGTGAAGTGGTTAAAATGAACTTCTTGCATGGGGAAAGTACAGGCATGCTTTAGGCTAGGTTGACTCCGGTGCTCTGCAGGAACGAGCATGTTTCAGCAATGCACAAAAACCTTCATTCTTAATGGCACCCCAAGGCACCTTGCCAACACATGCATGCATTTTAGCTCACCACAAAGCACTGTGCACACTAATGTCTGTTGTGGCGGTTGCCTTTTAAAAAAAAAAGTACATATTCCTTTTTTGGTGCTTTTAGTGCATTAGGAAGCCTATTCAAATGAATAGACTGCTCTGACACAATGCATGTCTACATGGGAAATGAACGCACATTAACATGCTTTGTGATAATGCACCATGAAAGTTGTGATCTGTCTTGCAATGCAAATATTTCTGTTTTGCAATCACAAAGAACAGGTCGAATCCTTGGTTAAAAAAACTTGTAAAACGAAGAAAAAATAAGCTTTTTTGTTGTGCATACCATTAACAGTCAAGCAAACAAGTCTATTCTCATATTTAAAAAAATAAATGTATTATATACTATTGTGATGAAAAAACGTTTCCCTAAAAATAAGGGTCATTGCACAATAAATAACACCTCAACACATACATTTCCTAACAAAGAGCCTCCCTAGGTTGGTCTGTGAACATCTTTGTCAATAGATCGTACGTGTAGGGGCTGTGATTTCTCAGCACATTTTGTGACACAAGTTCACTTCTTCAGTAGGATGCGGGTGTAGAGCTTCTGGGTGGGAAAAAATTGTATAAGAATATAATAAGGGAAATAAATGTGCGCTACAGCCTGAAAATAATGTGTGAACGAGTGCTGTGCTAAAAGCATAATTAAATATAGTTAATAATACAAACAGTCAAATGATCAGCATAATCAAATATTTAACAAATATTCAGTGCTTAAAGACAAATATGCGTGACAAACAAACTGTGCAAAATCCTTGGTGAGTCAAAACTTTTCAAATACTTGCAGACCAATAATGATAGCAAGTGGAAAAAAAAAACTCCTCATCCCCTTTAGAGTGCCAGCTCACCTTTCAATGTCAACCCTTGCTACAAAGGTCATATGGTATGTGCATGCTTCTTTAAACAGTAATCAGATAAGTACTTATGGATGGGACCATTAATGGTAATCCTTCAGTGTAACCCAACCCACAGACATCACCAGCATAATTCCATTTAGTCCCTGGGCTCAACTCCATAGGTTAATCAGCAGAGCCAGCCATTTAGGCCATACCCAGGCTCAAAGGAGGCAAAAAAAAGAACATACTGTTCACTGAAATATATTTATTGTATAAAAATAATAAACATTGCACTCACATGAGTATAAGGAAGAAACCGTTGCCATATGGTGGGCACATGACTTTAAAGAAGAAAATACTTTACATAATAAAATGCACATGATAGAACGGCGTTGTTTAGATCCAGTGAACTCTTTACTGCCAAGAAATGTTCAAATCCCTCCAGCCCTCAAACAACCAGCTTAGTCCCCAATCGCTAAGCTCTGCCCAATGCGTTTCATCATTCCTGAACGTCATTTCATTTGTACACATGCCCCTGATGACGTCAATGATAATGAGCACATTGGGCGGAGCTTAGTGATGGAGGAGTATGCTGGTTGTGTGTGGGCTAGAGGGAATTAAACATTGCTTGGCAGTATACAGTTCACTGGATCTAAACAGCACCGTTCTGCCACATGCCTTTTATTATGTAAAGTATTTTCTTCCTTATAGTCATGTGCCCAGCTCTAGGACCTGGTCATTAGCTGCATGGGTACAAAGCACAAATCTGCAGTAGGCAGCAGGGCGTGATCACTTGTGTGTCCATACCTGGAAGCTTGTGTTCTCTTTTGGGACTCCAGCAGCAGATTGGACAGAAGGGACAAGTTATTTTCTGGTGTCTGCTGTACAACATTTATCTTATTGGTGCCTATCCAGGATACAAGATTACTTTTATAATGCTGTATATTTATGTAATGAGTCTGCTTTTAGGTTATAATAAAATTTTATTTTTACATGGCCCTCTCAAAGTGACCAGATAAATAAAAGGCAAGCACATAATAGTTATCGTAAGTATCTGGATCTTAATTAAAGGATAATTTACTGTAAATCATTAAGTTATCTGTCCCACTGGAATCTTAGCGATATGGTTCATCAAAGGAAGCACCAAGCTCTTTCTTTTTTAAAGACTAATCAAATATTTTCCAATGTCAAACTTTACTTCTGCCATTTTTATTAATTCCTCCCATTTAAGAAGCAGAATTATGTTACTTTATTAGTCATTATTTGCAAAGGTCTTTCTTCTGTTTACTAGACATGACCTATGCCTGCCTCTCTTCTCATCTGGCATTGCATTTATCATGGCTCCTTGCAGGAACCATCAACGCAACGCAAGAAAAGGAAAAGCATTTTAGAGGTGTGGTGATATGATCCGGTTCATAGTTTAACCACTTCAGCCCTGGAAGGATTTCGCACTTTAGGACCAGAGCACTTTTTGTGATTTGGCACTGCGTCACTTTAACTGACAATTGCACGGTCGTGCAATGTTGTACCTAAGCAAAATTTGCGTCCTTTTTTCCCCACAAATAGAGCTTTCTTTTGGTGGTATTTGATCACCTCTGCATCCTTTCTGATCGCCGCTATAAACAAAAAAGGAGCGACAATTTTGCAAAAAAAAACTATTTCTCTTACTTTTTGCTAAAATACAAATCCCAAAAAAATATACATTTTTTTTTTTTGTCGGTTTTGGCCGATTTATAATCTTCCTCATATTTTTGGTATAAAAAATCATAATCTGCGTTTATTGATTAGTTTGCGCAAAAGTTGCCACGTTTACGGATGATGAGAATTAATTTCTGGGGTTTTTATTTTTTTTAATTTTTTACTAGTATTGGCGGTGATCTGCGATTTTTAGCAGTACTGCGATATTGCAGCGGACATGTCGGACCATTTTGAAACTCTTTTGGGACCATTGGCATTTATACAGCGATCAGTGCTATAAAAATGCACTGATTACTGTGTAAATGCCAATGGCAGTGAAGGGGTTAACCTGGAGGGGGTGCTCTAAGGGTTAACTGTGTTCTAAATGTATGGGGGCTGGGCTGTGATGGGGGAAGCCTGTGATCACAGCCCTTTCCCCTCTGTCAGAACGGAGATCCATGTTTACATACACGGACCTCCATTCTTTCACTGCGGGGGAGCCCTCACGGGTAGCCGGTGGCGATCAAGTCCGCCCTACACGCTCCTTGGCCCCCCCGGAACACAATGAGCGTGCAAGCGCACCTCCGGTGGCGCGCGCTCACAATGCTAGTTATTCCGCCTGCCACTGCGGCTGACGGTCGGCAAGTGGTTAAGCAAAGCAAACATAGTTTCAGATAGAGTAGGGAAGGGTTTGAATCTCTGGTTTTCATTGTTGTCTGTTGGTTATCTCTTCCTTCTTTTCTGGTGGGTTGATTTACTAAAACTGGAGAGTGCAAAATCTGGTGCAGCTGTGCACAGAAACCATTCACCTTCCAGGTTTTCGTAAAAGCTTAACTGAACAGGCTGAACTTAGAAGCTACTGAACAGAGGGAGATATCGAACCCGCTCCAGGTGTGTGATGACAATTTACCTCCCAGATAGTCAGGTGCTGGTCTGGAGACCGCTATTCAAATCCATGTGAAATCCAAAAGAGGAAGACCGCACTCCGATATCCAAGAAAAAAGTAGTCCTTTATTGTGAACCAACAAAAAGTAAATCCAGGCAGACAAAACAAAATTTGTGTACATAGGTTTACGCGTTTCACGGGTGAAGGACCTGCTTATTAATAGGTTTACGCGTTTCACGGGTGAAGGACCCGTGAATCGCGTAAACCTATGTACACAGCTTTTGTTTTGTCTGCCTGGATTTACTTTTTGTTGGTTCACAATAAATGACTACTTTTTTCTTGGATATCGGAGTGCGGTCTTCCTCTTTTGGATTTCACATGAACTTAGAAGCTGATTGGCTACCATGCACAGCTGCACCATATTTTACACTCTTTAGTTTCAGTAAAGCAACCCCTTTGTCACATCCTAACATACCGGTGTCTTTGAGAGAGAGAGAGAAAATAGAAATATAACCAATAGGGGAACAGCAATAAACCCATGAAAGAGGTTATAATCCTCCCACACTCTAGTTCTAAAAAAAAAAAAGATCTGGCTGCAGTTGATTTTGAGAAAAAAAAATTGGGGTGACATTAAGGGATTGATTTACTATAGGCAAATAGACTGTGCACTTTGTAAAGTGAAGTTGCACTCTGTAAGAACAGTTGCTGCAGAGCTTAGTAAATGAGGTAAACCTTCACTTTGCAAAGAATACCAAATCATGTGCAAGGAAAATTTAAAAAAACTGCATTTTTGCTTGCACGTGATTGGATGATGGAAGTCCTGCTCATTTGCTAAGCTCTGGAGAAACTGCACTTTTCAAAGTACACAGTCTTTTTGCTTTCAGTCAATCCACCCCTAAAAGTCAAACATAAATATCTTTTGGAAGAAAAATACTTAAAGTACCTATAAATTGTTGAGATTTAAATAATACTTTTATTACATGCAGTAAATTCATGAAATTTTAATCAGAGTTGGAATTAATGTGTGACAAGGTGGCTGAACTGCTGAGAAATAAGAGTAGACAGGAAACAGTACGGTGTCATGATGAATAACTTTTCATCATCTGACAATTGTAGAATCATAAGCTTGTTTCTACACATTTGAAATTCCAAGACAATAGTTGAAATGGATGCTCTCTTACATCTAGATCAGTGGTGGCTGGTGCTCCAGGCAGGGAAGGGGGCAAACAAACCACCCGACCTGCCCCGCCCCCATGGGTGGTGCTTACACGGTGATGTAGAGCTGAGAGATTGTTCCCATCAGGATGGCCATCTCCCAAGTCTCCCTATACATCCTCCCCACCCCCTGTACCAGCCAATACGATCGATTCTCCTCTCAATTGTCTCAACCCACTTCCTGATTGGCCAGGAGGAGAAGCAGGTGACCATAGCAAATATTAATTCGCTATTGCCACACAGCTGGGTGGGCTCAGGGTGCAGTGCTCTGCGCCCCAAGCCCACCCTTTTTTGAAGCCAATTAGAGCCTCGGACTCTAATCATGTGCTTCTAAAAAAAAAAAACCCATTGAAATCCATGCGTCCGGCTCCCTGCATGTAGATTAGGGGCCAGACGCATGGATTAGGGGGCGTCGCCCCTGCATCCCGTATGGAGCGGACGCCACTGATTTAGACTGCCTTCTCTTTTTCTCCTTGGCAGGCAATTAAATCAGCTGGCCTCTATAATCAACTTCTTAGTTTAATATATCTGTAAATTCCATTTAAGTAATGTACAGTATAAGCATTTTGGGTCCTTTAATCTAAATATTTCTGTAGGCCCTGATAACCTTCAAAGCACATCACATTAGCATATTGCCTAAAATGCAACTTTCACCTTTTAACATATCTGTAACACTTGCACTCTTCCTTCACATGTCTAGCAAGCGGGTGTATTGCATCAGAAATCACTGTTAAGATAAACTCTGGTAATTAGTGCTGTTGATATATAGTATACCTCTCATACTCAGACAAAATCACAGCTGGCACATGTATAATATTCAGCAGCTGTGCTTTCCCTTTCTTCGATACTACCATAATTAATCTTGCCTTTATCTTTGCCTTGTTTTGATTTTATCGGGAGAATAGTTTGCTATGAGAAACTGGACTTGAAGCAGATTTCTCTGGAGGAGAACCAAGGACAAGCAGAGCAGACCCAACCAGCTGTTTTGTAATACCTTGTACATATGGAGACATGAATCTGATCACCTAAATGTAGGGTTCCTTTATATTTCTCAAGGGTGGTCCAATCACTGCATGGTGTGCATGTGCTGAAGTTGCCTCCTGTCTCTTCCTTTGTGGCTGCTCCTGCAGCTTCTCTTGGCTCTGGCTTCCTGCTCCTGTTCTCTCTGCCTCCCCTTCTGCAGCTTTGTCTGGATACTCCTGCTTGTCTGTTGCCGATACATTAGCTTTGACCTCAGGAAGGTTTGCTTTGATAGTTTACGGTACAGGAAGTAATGTCCTGCCCTAAGGCCCCACCTCACACTGACCTTCCCTGTAAACCTAACTAGGATTTATCCTCCTTTAAAGTGGTTGTCTACCCTATTTTCTGACTTTTACCTACAGATAAGCCTATAATAAGGCTTACCTGTAGGTAAAATGAATATCTCCTAAACCTATATGGTTTAGGAGATTTTCCCCCTCTAAACAGCTTTGGCGTTATGGCACATGCGCTGTGCATGTCCCGGCGCATGCGCTGTGTATGTCCCGGCAAAGGCCCAGCAATAGGGCCGGACCTTGCCGGAAAGATGGGTCCCGCGCGCGTTGTGACTGGCCGGAGCCGCGTACTCTGAAGCAAGATCCGAGGGAAGACTAGCTCATTATGCTATTGTCTTGCAGGTTTTAATTATTTTTTTTTAATGGGTAGACAAACACTTTAAATACTGTAATACTCACAGCTCCGTTCCAGAATCCTCTGCATCAGTGATTAACCTTCATGCACCCAAAGATACCAACAATGAAGTTCTGATGCAGGAGCCTTACTGCCTCCTTCTTTTCCTATTGCTTCCTCATATCCAGCTTACTCTAGGCCCTCCAGCCTGTCCCTAAGGTCCTCCTGTCCTGCTGAAGCCACTCCTCCCTCTCTGTTGTCATCCTCTAGGTCCCTTGTGTCTTCCCGCTACTGCTACTGTTTCCTCCCTCCCCTGTGTCCACCTCTGTGCCCTCCTGCCTGCTTGCTAATGAACCCACTGCTTCCTTTCCTGATGTTCCCCTGCTCGAGCAAAGTAAAGTTATAGAGAAAAGTATCCTATTTTAAATCTCATTTTTAGAGTAAGCCTCCATCCTCACTACCATTTACACCCCACCCCCAAAGTTAAAATCAATTTTTTTTTTAACCTGAAATTGTGATATGATCAGGCCAGGTCCCAATTCTTTTTTTTTTTTCTGTATTGCAGTATAGGAGGGTCCTTCTTTTGAGTGCCCACATTACTCAGTGGTGAGGTGAATGATTCTACAACAAAAACAGGAATGTTTATTTTTGATATCTTGGCTCTTTAACGCCCTCAACTTGAAACCTCAACTTCAGTCATGGTGCGGTCTTTGGAAAGAAAAAAAAATCTATTTAAACATTTAAAAACAGGCAGGACGTAAAAGGCACATCACACTGCCAATTTATATTAATTAGTCTCTTTATTTTATTTGGCATGTTGTCAAAAGTTTTGAAAAATAAACTAGAGATTCTTTAGGACATCCGTAGGACGTCATTGTGAATTTGTCAGTCGGAGGATGTTTTCTTTTTGGTTTTAAATGGTTGATCCCAGAGGCTGCAAATGCCATCTATTCACATATGCTTTCTTATTGTCAGGCAAACAAGAATGGTCTGAAAGAAGAATATGGAGCATAGAATAATACTGAATATAAATATATATGTATATGTACAGTGCTGCCCATAATTATTCATACCCCTGTCAAATTTTGACTTAAAGTTACTTTTATTCATCCAGCAAGTAATTTTTTGACGGGAAATGACATAGGTGTCTCCCAAAAGATAAGACGATGTACAAGAGGCATTATTGTGGGAAAAAAAACCTTTCTCAGCTTTTATTTACATGTGAGCAAAAAGTGTCCATTCCAAAATTATTCATACCCTTCTCAATAATCAATAGAAAAGCCTTTATTGGCTATTACAGCAATCAAACGCTTCCTATAATTGCAGACCAGCTTTTTGCATGTCTCCACAGGTATTTTTGCCCATTCATCTTTAGCAATGAGCTCCAAATCTTTCAGATTGGAGGGTCTTCTTGCCATCACCCTGATCTTTAGCTCCCTCCACAGATTCTCAATTGGATTCAAGTCTGGACTCTGGCTGGGCCACTCCAAAATGTTTATGTTGTTGTCTGCTAACCATTTCTTCACCACTTTTGCTGTGTGTTTTGGGTCATTGTCATGCTGAAATGCCCACTGGTGCCCAAGGCCAAATTTCTCACCACCATGTTTGACAGTGGGGATGGTGTTCTTTAGATTGAAGGCTTCTACTTTTTTATGCCAAATGAAGGAAACATCATTGTGACCAAACAATTCAATTTTTTTTCATCTGACCATAACACAGAAGACCAGAAGTCTTTGTCCAGATGAGCTTTTGCAAAGGCCAAGCAAGCTTTTGTGTGCCTTATCTGGAGAAGTGGCGTCCTCCTTGGTCTGCATCCATGGAACCCAGCAGTGTGCAGTGTCCGTTGGATTGTCTGCCTTGAGACATTGCCACCAGCAGAGCCCAGATTCACCAGGATGGCCTTGGTGGTGATCCTTAGATTCTTTTTCACTTCTCTAGCTATCCTCCTGGCCAGCACAGGTGTCACTTTTGGCTACCGACCACGTCCTCTGAGATTTTCCACAGTGCGGAACATCTTGTATTTTTTAATAATACTTTTCACTGTAGCCACTGGAACTTGAAAACATTTAGAAATGGCATTGTAGCCCTTTCCTGACTTGTGAGCAGCCACAATGCGCAGCTGCAGGTCCTCACTGAGCTCCTTTGTCTTAGCCATGACTATCCACAAACCAACTGCAGAGAGCTGCTGTTTTTCACCTGTTGAGTTGATTAAAACAGCTGTTCCCAATTAATCAGGGTAATTAGGATGCTTTAGAACAGCTTGGACTATTTGGAATGGTATAGAACTTTTGATTTTCCCACAGACTGTGACAGTTTGTGAATAATTTTAGACTGGACACTTTTTGCTCAAATGTAAATAAAAGCAGAGAAATGTTTTTTCCACAATAATGCCTCTTGTACATCGTCTTACTATCTTTTGGGAGACACCCATGTCATTTCCTGTCAAAAAATTACTTGTTGGTTGAATAAAAGTAACTTTAAGTTAAAATTTGCCAGGGGTATGAATAATTATGGGCAGCACTGTATATGTGTGTATATATATATTGTGAGGGATTAGTTCAATGGGGATCACCTTCCCTGGGAGAAAGGTAGTTCAAATGGCAGGTTTTCTTAAAATCTGACTAGTAGCCAGGTTTATTTTTAAAAGGTTGCAGGTAAATCAAATAATCGAAAAATAAATCCTTGCCAACCAGGCGCTAACTAAACAGTTTCAGTTTTCCTAGCTCAGAGATGAAGGGCTTCTCCGAGTCACCCACAAAACAAAGCTAATGCTACCTTTTTTTCAGTCACAAAGCAAAGTTCATTTCATCAGCTTTCTAAGGCTTTATTCCAAGCATCAACCACCCTTTCAGTAAAATAATACTTTCTAAGATTAGTTTTGAACTTTCCTCTGGTTAGTTTGAGATCCCCGTGTTCTTGATTTTGGTTTCATATTGAAAAGACTGCCCTCCTGAACCTTATTCACCCTCTTGATGTATTTAAAGGTTTCATTCATGTCTCCCCTTTCCCTTCTTTCCTCCAGACTCTACATATTAAGTTCCTGAAGTCGCTCTTGATATGTTTTATCAAGAAAAAAAACCCCTCAAGGGTGTGACTATATCGGCACTGAATGATATAAATTATAACAGTGTGGTAAAACCAATACATTTATTGGTACATATAGAAGTAGAAAAACATGGTACAAACAGATAAAATTGAATAAATGACATGCCACAGATGGAATATGGTACAATACAGGCCCCTAACGCGCTTTGGGATTTTCCTTTATCAGAGGTAGCCTGAAGTGACCACTGTAGGTCATCTTCTGAAATTACAAACGTGCATATCATAATCAACATACAACAAATTAGACATATACAGTATCTCACAAAAGTGAGTACACCCCTCACATTTTTGTAAATATTTTATTCTATCTTTCATGTGACAACACTGAAGAAATTACACTTTGTTAAAATGTAAAGTAGTGAGTGTACAGTTTGTATAACAGTGTAAATTTGCTGTCCCCTCAAAATAACTCAACACACAGCCATTAATGTCTAAACCACAGGCAACAAAAGTGAGTACACCCCTAAGTGAAAATGTCCAAATTTGGCCCAATTAGCCATTTTCCCTCAACGGAACCATGTAACTTGTTGGTGTTACAAGGTCTCAGGTGTGAATGGGGAGCAGGTGTTTAAATTTGGTGTTCTCGCTCTCACTCTCTCATACTGGTTACTGGAATTCAACATGGCACCTCATTGCAAAGAACTCTGAGGATCTGAAAAAAAGAATTGTTGCTCTACATAAAGATAGCTTAGGGCTATAAGAAGATTGCCAAGACCCTTAAACTGAGCTGCAGCACAGTGGCCAAGACCATACAGCAGTTTAACAGGACAGGTTCCACTCAGAACAGGCCTTGCCATTGTCAACCAAAGTAGTTGAGTTCACGTGCTCAGCATCATATCCAGTGGTTGTCTTTGGGAAATAGACATATGAGTGTTGCCAGCATTGCTGCAGAGGTTGAAGGGGTGGGGGGGTCAGCCTATCAGTGCTCAGACCATACACCACACACTGCTTCAAATTGGTCTGCATGGCTGTCGTCCCAAAAGGAGGCCTTTTCTCAAGATGATGCACAAGAAAGCCTGCAAACATTTTACCGAAGACAAGCAGACTAAGGACATGGATTACTGGAACCATGTCCTGTGGTCTGATGAGACCAAGATAAACGTATTTGGTTCAGATGGTGTCAAGCGTGTGTGGTGGCAACCAGTTGAGGAGTACAAAGACAAGTGTGTCTTGCCTACAGTCAAGCATGGTGGTGGGAGTGTAATGGTGCTGGGTTGCATGAGTGCTGCCGGCACTGGGGAGCTACAAATCATTGAGGGAACCATGAATGCCAACATGTACTGTGACATACTTAAGCAGAGCATGATCCCCTCCCTTCGGAGACTGGGCCACAGGGCAGTATTCCAACTTGATAACGAACCCAAAAACACCTCCAAGACTACCGCTGCCTTGCTAAAGAAGCTGAGGGTAAAGGTGATGGACTGGCTAAGCATGTCTCCAGACCTAAACTCTATTGAGCATCTGTGGGAAATCCTCAAATGGAAGGCGGAGGAGCACAAGATCTCTAACATCCACCAGCTCTGTGATGTCATCATGGAGGAGTGGAAGAGGACCCCAGTGACAACCTGTGAAGCTCTGGTGAACTCCATGCCCAAGAGGGTTAAAGCAGTGCTGGAAAATTATGGTGGCCACACAAAATATTGACACTTTGGGCCCAAATTGGAGCTGTACACTCACTACTTTACATTGTAGCAAAGTGTAATTTCTTCAGTGTTGTCACATGAAAATATATAATAAAAACATTTACAAAAATTGTGAGATACTGTATGTATGTATGTGTATATATATATATATATATATATATATATATATATATATACGTGCACTGGACATAAAAGCAGGGCATAGGAAACTGCACTAACCCAATTGAGCAAATAGATGAAAAAGGAAGCATGTCTTTGTAAAGGTTTAAAAATTCACAAACCACCATCACCAGCCGCAGCCAAGGCAGTCAGGAATGCATCCGGGAACAAGGTCTGCAAAAGTTCAATCGTGGGGCCAAGGAGGGGGCCCGTCCACAAGGTGTCGCCCACTCTCCTGAACATAGAATACAAAATGAAAAATGTAGTGCAAATAAATTGGTAGTCAATAAAGTAATGGTGTCTCTAGATGGCGCCATACAGAAGTGTGTCCTTATACACTCTTATAGTCCAATAAAATATGAACATGTATAAAATACAAACCTGGATATTAAACATGAGTCAAGAAATCTAGCTGTGCCGTAGGTCCTTCATGTAATGCGGTGTGCTGTCAGTGCGTGGAGCTCAAACATGCTTCACAAAGGAGCGAATGTCATGCACTGAAATGGCTGTGAATCAAAGGGAATAGCAGTGAATAAAATTAAATAACATAAAGTGTATGCATCTAAATGCACAGTGGCTGACACTGAATGGGGCAAAAAGAAGGATTGCCCCCAAATGGATTCAGGCAGCCTACCATGCAGGGATTATATGGAGAGTACTTACTTTTAACAATAATGGCCCAATTACACCAGCACATCGGCAGTGAGAGATGGTCAGTCCCTGACTGCAAGCAGAGGCATGGAGGTATATAAAGGAGAGCGGGCCAATTCTGGGCTGGATGCCCAGCTGGCCGCACTTACCCAGTCACACACAGACCCAGGCCAAAATGTAGTGCAAATAAGTTGGTAGTTAATATAGTAATGGCATCGCTAGATGGCAACATGCAGAAGTGTGTCTTTACACACATACACTCTTATAATCCAATAAAATATTTACATGTATAAAATACAAACCTGGATATTGAACGTGGGTCAGGAAAGCTAGCTGTGTCGTAGGCCTCTCAAGTAATGTGGTGTGCTGTCAATGCGTGGGGCTCAAAAGTGCTTCACAAAGGAGCAAATGTAATGCACTAAAATGGCTGTGAATCAAAGGGAATAGCAGTGAATAAAAATAATTTCATAAAGTGTACGCAACTAAATGCACAGTGGCTGACACTGAATGGACAAAAAGAAAGGATTGCCACCAAACGGTGTCAGGCAGCCTACCATGCAGAGTTTATATGGAGAGTACTTATGTTTTATCCCCCAGACCTTTCACCAGCTTTGTTACCCGTCTCTGAACTCGTTCTATCTTATCATAATAATAATATATTTTTGTGAGTGAGGCCTCCCGAACTGGACATGGTATTCTAAGTGAGGTCTCACTAAAGATCTATATAGAGGAATCAGAACCTCCTTCCTCCTGCTGGTGATCCCTCTACTGATACATCCCATGATTTTATTTGCTTTTTCCCACTGCCTGGTCACACTGTTTGCTCATTTTGCAATCATCTGAGCATAGGTGTGTGCAGGGGGTGTACCAGGTGTGCCTGGGCACACCCTAATCTCTACACGCGGTGCCGATTATCCTTACTGTCTGGGCTTCCCCCATGTTGCC
>BLSH010500889.1:2140896-2172646 GCA_018402905.1 Glandirana rugosa | reverse complement strand
TACCGTGCGGGCGGCAAGCGTGCCGCGTACGCGCGCTAGCCCTCGCGCGAAGCGCACACGCAGCCACCGCCGCACAAGGACCCCTCGTGACGGACACTGGCTGTGATCATAGTCGGCGACCGGCCGCCGACTACGGAACACTAGCCGACACTAGATGAAGTGTCGGCTAGTGTAGGTCATATTTGTCTCAGGTCACACTCCTCTCTTCTCGACCCTAGTCACTCAATGACTAGACATTTCGTGGTTGTGTGACTGTGACTGGGGGGGGTGACAGGTGCTCTTTATGATAGCAGTCTGAGGACAGGTACACTTTATGATGACAGGTACCCTTTATGGGGGCATGTGTGGTGACTGTTGGGTGACAGGTGCATTGGGGGGCAGGGGGGGTCAGTGTCAGTGTGTTGGTGCTTTACAGATCAGTAACTCACTGATCCCAGCTCTTCTCTCCTCACACTGGACTCTGTTTATACTGGATGTGATCGGCTGTGAAGTAGATCACAGCCGATCACAAGGCATCAGCCGCCGGCCAGCGGCTGATACTAGTGTCGGTCACAGGCAGTGCTCCCCAGGAACACGCCGCCACCGACGCACACGCGAAGCGCGCTCCCGATCGCGCGCATGCGCCGTGCGAACGGCGGGCGTGCCATTTGTGATCAGCTGTGACTTCGTCACGGCCAATCACGTGGTGAACAGCCATAACCAATGGCTGTTCACCCCTGTCGGTGAAGCGACACCGACAGAGCCGGGATGCGCGCGCCCGATTGCGCGCAATCCCGGCTTAAAGGGAGGACGTCATATGACGTCCACCCGCATTAATAGGGGGACCGCTCCGCCGTCATTTGACGGTGGGCGGTCCTGAGGTGGTTAAGAGTATGACATGACCCAGTCAAACAGTTGCAGAAAAATTGGGCCTTGAGTGTTGGTGGTGGCGTTCGATTCGAACCGGGGGCCCATCCCTAGTCACAGGTGCCAGAAGATTGCTTAGCCATTCAGGACAGTGCAGAGCAACTCGTGCATGCGCAGTGCGCACCTGACTGTGAGGCCGCAAGCTATCACAGCCGGGTGCCCACACTTGCAATGCCAGCGCTGCGGAGAGGAGAGGGAGAGAAGCGAGGCTTTGGACGGTCGCATCACTGGACCGTGGGACAGGTGAATGGCTGTTTATTAAAAGTCAGCAGCTACCCTTTTTGTACTTCTTGCACTTTTTTGAATGACAAAAAAACAAAAAACAAAATGTATATGTGCATACCCAGCTTTAGATGAAACAAGCATTTAACCCTTGCAGTGTGTGTGTGTAGATGGGTAGATGGGTGGGGGGGGGGACATGGACGGGGGGTGGGGGCAGTGGACGGGGTCACTGCATGGTCAAATTGTATTACAGCCCAGAGTTTAGTTTTAAGAGTCTGTAGTTGACGCTTCACTTTCCTGGACCCGGGATACATCTCGAACAGGTGATATTGTTCATCCTATATTGTAAGAAGGTCAGAGTCAAGTGTTTAACAATAAGGCTATTATCTTGGTTTTCTGTTACATTAATTGGAGAAGAGCACAGAGGTGCATTGTTGACTCAAAAAAACAAGTGTTGCATTGTATTTTCTACAATAGCATGATGCCCTAGCAAATAGTCACTTGTATCATTTACACTTGCTGATGTGTCTGAGCTCCATGTGGTATAGCAATATAAGCTGCTATAAAACAATACAGCAATGCAATTTTGCTCTGCTTTATGTTAGCAAAAGACTTTCATCTCCTCAGCCAGTGCAATGTTCTCTAAGCGATATACTTCATAATGCACTAAAAGCTGTGCTTTACATTTTATACAATGTTATGTGTGTGTATACAGTATACACATATATATTTTATATGTTTTTATTGTGTAAAAATCAATTACAATGGAAAATTGGATTATGAGAATAATCCGTCCCAGGAGAATGCTTGTAATCCAAATCACTTGTATATCAAAGCATGTTTCCCCATAGGAAACAATAGAAACTCAGATAATTTGTTCCACAGTGACTGCTTGTCTATGCAGTATTGTATGTGGCCATAGCTACTGGGGCGCTGGTGTATGCAATACTGTATGTGGCCAGAGGTGTGTTGGCGCTGCTGAGGCTTGGAAATGCTTGGGAACGGTATTTCTGACTCTTTCCGAGACGGCTTCCGAGAGTCTCCGAGCCTCACCAGCCGCATGAATTACTGCTGCGGGGGGTTACTTTGAAGCATCTCATTAGAGCCGTAGGCTCTAATAGGCTTCAATAAAGTGTGGCTTGTGGCGCAAAGTGTGCCGCCACAAGCCCTTAGAAACAGAAATTAACATGTGCCTTTCTAAGACGGAACCACTCTCCGCCAATCAGGAAGCGCCAGTATGTTACCAGTTTCTTGATTGGCAGAAGACAGGAGATCTTATTGGACACCTTTCTCAAGGAAGGAAGGAGGGGGGTGCATGGCATGCAAGCCGTTCCCCGCTCGCTGTACACCGCTCTGCCCACTGCCCGCACTGTGGAGTCAAGGGACACAGTGACAGGAGAAGGGGACAGTGGACACCACAGCCTGGTAAGTGCCAGACCTTCCGTGGGGGGGGGGGGGGGGGGGGTGGCACTGAAGCTGCGAGCCCTGTGCGGCCAGGGCAGGGAGGGAGACACTGGAGGGGAGCTGCTATCCGTGCTTATGTCATATGTGATGGAGAGGAGAGGGGACAAACCTGGCCACAACACCCAAGTCCTGACATTGCTATCAGCCGGCTCCCTGTGTGCAGACTCTGCCAATCACAATCTGCCTTTCATTTTCTGTTACACTGGGGAGAGGGGATAAACATTCCCACACTGGCTGCTTACCTGACACCACTGACAGCCGGGAGAGCAGACCAGGAGCACTGCCACTACATGAGGACCTGGGGGCTTCCTGGAGTCCTAGGGGAGAATTATCTGTATTCCTAGACTCATGTTGGTACTTGTAGTCCTGATGGAGGAGTCCCTGTATTCCTAAGCTCATGCTGGTACTTGTAGTCCTAATGAAAAAGTCCCTGTATTCCTAGGCTCATGCTGGTACTTGTAGTCCTAATGGAGGAGTTCCTGTATTCCTAGACTCATGCTGGTACTTGTAGCCCTGATGGAGGAGTCCCTGTTTGCCTAGGCTCATGCTGGTACCTGTAGTCCTGATGGAGGAGTCCCTGCATTCCTAGGCTCATGTTGGTATTTGTAGTCCTGATTAAGTGGATGGACTGTGCCACTGAAGCCACGAGCCCTACGCAGGGGGTTGCTGTCAATGTAAGCTGTGTACCCTGATCTGTAATGCTGAGCTATATACTCTGATCTACAATGCTGAGCTATATACCATGATCTGTAATATTGAACTATATACCCTGATCTGTAATGTTGAGCTATATACCCTGATCTGTAATGTTGAGCTATATACCCTGATCTCTAATGTTGAGCTATATACCATGATCTGTAATGCTGAGCTATATACCCTGATCTGTAACGTTGAGCTATATACCATTATCTGTAATGTTGAGCTATATACTCTGATCTTTAATGTTGAGCTATTTACCCTGATCCATAATGTTGAGCTGTATACCCTGATCTGTGAGTCTGGGTTGTATACTCTGTCCTGTGATTCTGGGGCTGTATACTCGGTCCTGTGATTCTGAGCTGTATACCCCTGACACTATGGGTGGAAGCAGGTTAGAATACAGGGAACGGAGTGGGTGGATTATATAAGTGGTGGGGCTTATGAGAAGCTGGAGGGGTCAAAAAGAAGGGCGGGGTCTGGCTCCCCCTCATCCTAAAATTTTGCCAATCGCCACTGCTGGCCACATGCGGTATTGCATGCACAGATGCTTAATGCTGCTCGTTTTGCGAGACAGCACTCGCAAACCGAGTCAGGATTTTTTTAAAAAACTGCTCGCATTGCGGAATGCTCGTTAACTGCATTACTCGCAATCCAAGATTTTACTGTAGTTTTAAACACATGTAGCTGGCTGCTGGGCTACAGCAACATGGAGAAGGGGACAATGTCCTGCTCTGTACTATAATGCTAATGTTGTGCTGCTTTATTCACTCCAAAATCACATAAGGGTACCGGGATGCACTTCCGCATATGTTACTTCCGGTCCACGTCTGCCTCTGCCTCTGCTCATGCCCTATGTGTTACTTCACGGACATTAAGCATATCACATCTATGCCCTACCTACACTTTATTTATACTTTGGACATTGCATCTTTACCTTACCTGTTGCTTCTTTACCATACTACACTACATGCTAGCTTATTTGGGACTACTAATTAGTGCACAAATGCTTCCAAAAGGGCCCCAACAATAGCCAAAGGACTGCCCCTCCCGTTAAATCACGCTACACATCCCTCTTTTCCCCTCCCATTGCTACTAATTTATCATGGATTGTAATTATCATACATTCTAAGCCTAGCATAATCATCTTTAATGTACCCTGGCACTATAGTCTTGCCTTTGGCAGTCTACACATCATCACTGCCCACTGCTGCACTTATCGTGGGGTTGCTACTGTTTATGCTGATCTTAGTGTGCTACTTATTCCTTACTACCCAACATGTTGTGTTCCAATAGTGTTACCATCAGTTTTGATTGACTTCTGTTTGCTTTGTTATCAACTTTGCCTAGTGACAATATATTAAGTGGCTTTACTGACAGACTTAATGCCTGTTTCTTTGACAAAGTGTTACTGCTCACTGCCAAGTATTACTTTTAGTGAGTTTCTGTGTCTTTGCATATCCTTACACTCAACCCAGTGTGTCAGAGGATTCCTTGCAAAGTTGAGGCAAAAGCGCAAAGCACCCATTCTATTCAGCGGCTCCTACGGGGGTAGTGCTACTCAATACTTCAGCGATTTGTACTGTTACCATACCTTGTTACTAAACCTAAAAACGTTTTTTAACTTAAAGTGTTACTAAACCCAGTAATATGAAAATAGTTAATCAGCCCCCCAACAGTGCCCACAGCTTATCAGCTTATAAATCTTCTTTTTACATTGAAATACTGCCACAATCTACATTTTTGGCTGATCTGTATACCACGGTCACATGATAAACTGCAGGGTCTGCCCAGTGCTGAGCATTCAGGTAGGAGGAGATTTCCACTATAGCCTGTATGCACGCCCACATGTGTGATGTCAATATATGTGACTTGGCTAGCTCTGAGAACAAGAAAATGTTCTCTTCAGTAACAGAGACTAAACTGAGCATGTGCAGCTTTACTACCCTTACTGTGTATTATCTGGCTTTTCCAAGAGAGACCGTGCAGGAGGGGAGGATCTGTCCATACAGAATCAAAGAGCCTTTTTAAACACTGCAGATGATTAACCCAGTTCCACACTGAGCATAACAAGCATGCTATTCTGCATATACAGACTGATTTTACTGTCGTGGGTTTAGCAACACTTTAATGCGTTGTTTGCATTAAGGTAAACAACATTTTCAATTTCCTTTCCCCTGTGTGAAGAGTAAGAGAGGGGAGAAGAGTTCAGCACTGTGCACGACCTCATCTATTCTCCCCTTACTTCCCTTCACACAACATTTGAGAAGAAGCAGGAGCCATTGGCTCTTGCTGCTGTCAATCAAATGCAGTGAAAAGGAAGCATGGGGCAGGGCTAACTCCCGCTGTGTAAGGCCTAATTCACACCTATGCATTTTTAGTGCTTTTTTCATTTTGCATATTTGCACTACAGAACGTGTTCCATAAGAAACCATGTTACATGGACTGTAGTGCAAATCTGCAAAAGGCAAAAATCGCTAAAAATTCACAGGTGTGACTCAGGCCTCAGTCTATGGAGCGCAGCTCCATAGACACACAGGTCAGGAGCATGAAGACCACGTTTCTCTCCATAGCAAGCGGCTGGCTATGGTGGACATAAAAAGAAGAGGAGGAGCCAAGATAGCCGCCGGGGACCCCAGAAGAGGAGGATCAGGCCCACTCTATGCAATACCACTGCACAGAGCAGGTAAGTATAACATGTGTGTTATTTTAATCTTAAAAATAATCTGACTCTAGTAACACTTTAAATGTCCCATTATTTTCTTTTTTTTTTGGTTTATCACATATCCAGAATGAGGTACTTAGGATTAGTTGGCTGGAATCCTTAATGGTCTTTCCTATTTATCTGGTTCTTTATATTATTGTCATATATGGGCTATTCATACCAACATTTATGTGTACTACTTGGATTTCCAAATTGTACTCTGTTCCATGAACAGACGCACTTTTGCTAAGTGATGTCCTAGTGAGGTTCTATACATGAAAATCTCGAGAGGCACTAGGGCTAGACTTAGCTCCATGAGGCCTAGTGAGGTCCTGTCCATGATAAAGGAAAGCACATAGAGTCAGGTGAGTGTGACCCAAACGTTTTGCGACTCCCATCTAAAGAGCTGCAGCTTGCCATACTTGTGGAAAAGCATCTATAGAAACATTTCTGCTCTTCCGTAGCTTGATCACTGCCTAGAGAAAACTTTTGCTCTGCTGTATGGTCATCCTTCCTGTAAACCAAAGGTGGTATGTGCTAGCTCCCATACAATTTTATATTAGGGAAAATCTTTGGATCGAGTGCAGTAGGGAGAATTATTTTCAAGTCCGCAACATATATCGAAAATACGTCCTTTCCTAACCAATGAAACCACAAAACTCCTAATTCACTCCCTGGCCATCTCTTTCCTCGACTACTGCAACTCCCTCCTCATTTGCCTCCCTTTAAATAGACTATCAGTCCATCATGAATGCCTCTGCCAGATTCATCCACCTTAAAAACCGTTCGGCGTCTGCCACCCCTCTCTGCATATCCCTCCATTGGTTGCTACTCGCCCAACAAATTACATTCAAAATACTAACAATAAGCTAAAAGCCATCCACAACTCTGCTCCCAGCTACATAACCAGCCTAGTCTCAAAATACCAACCTAACCGTCCTCTTCGTTCCTCCCAAGACCTCCTGCTCTCCAGCTCCCTCATCACCTCCTCTCATATCCATCTCCAAGACTTCTCCCGAGCCTCTCCCATCCTCTGGAATTCCCTACCCCAATCTGTCAGACTGTCCCCAAATCTATCCACTTTCAGGCGATCCCTGAAAACTTTCCTCTTCAGGGAAGCCTATCCTGCCGCCACCTAACAACTGCATTCTATTTTCTTCATCAGCTCATCCCCCAGAGCTATTGCCCTTTCGTATCACTTGACCCTCCCTCCTAGATTGCAAGCTCTAACGAGCAGGGCCCTCTGATTCCTCCTGTATTGAATTGTATAGTAATTGTACTGTCTGCCTAATATTGTAAAGCGCTGCGCAAACTGTTGGCGCTATATAAATCCTGTATAATAATATAATATACAAAGTGCTTTAGAAAATCAAATGAAAGACAGTTATGTTTTATATTAAATTTTAACAAAAGAGGAGAAACCTTTTAGGATTGAAGTGTTTTAAGGCTTTGTATAAATCCTTACCAAGTCAGCTAAGTTAGCAGATGACAGAGTTGACAAAAAGTTCTTTAATTAAACACAGCAGCTGGTTACTTGCAGCAGGTGGCATGTGTGACACATGTGTACATGATCTCAGTTCATTTCATGAAAACACGCATTTTTTTGGGTGGGCGTCAGAGTTGCACTTGTAGAACAGAGGGACCTTCTGAGCAACAAAACAGAACACATTGGCAAGTCGTAATTTCAGCATTCCTCCAAAGTTCTAACAAAAAAAAGGACAGTTCCTGTGTATATCCAAAGATTATACAAGATAATGTTGTTTGGTCTAAAGCCTGTGTTCAGTAACTTGGCTTGTGATTTATCTTCTTCATTTCAATATCGTAGGAATATCTTACTGTTTTTGATACACATGAAGTACATTATTTACACATTACACAAATGTCCACATCTGATTTCCAACATACAACGGAATGTAGAGGAAGATATCAAGTCTTAGTCCAACTGCCAACTTAGGAAATAAAAAGGGAAGTCTGCCCAAAAGCTAAAGTAGAGCCTTAAAGTGATTGTAAAGTCTAGTTTTTTCTATAAAAATAACAAACATGTTATACTTACCTGCTCTGTGTAGTGGATTTGCACAGGGCAGCTCAGATTCTCCTCTTCTCGGGTGCCTCTTCTGTGCTCCTGGTCCCTCCCTCTTGTTGAGTGCCCCCACAGTAAGCAGCTTAATATGGGGGGCACCCAAGCCGAGCTACAGTTCTCTCTCCTGCCCCCTCTCTCTCCTGATAGACTAACTGACTTTGATTGACAATGGCGCCACTGCTGTGTCTCGGGAGGGAGGGTCCCAGACAGCCGAGACACTTGTGGACATCGCTGGACAGAGATGGGGCTCCGGTAAGTATTAGGGGGGCTGCTGCACACAGAAGTTTTTTTATCTTAATGCATAGAATGCATTAAGATAAAACAACCTTCTGAATTTACAACCCCTTTAAGGGCTGAAACCGCAACCCCTACTGAGTTATGTATGTGATATTTGCAACGGAAAGATCTCCCTGCTCTATATCCCAGCTCTGTTCCAGTCCACCTGGAAGTTTTGAGAGTTCTGTTCTTCATTGTTTAAATTCTTTATTTAAAGCAGAACTAAACCCTCCTATCCTTTTCAGCCAAGGAAGCTGCCATCTTAGCTTCTGTTTGATCTGCAACTGCCATGGTGCTGCACATGTGATAAATTATGACACCGGTCATTTGAAGGTTTGGCAGTTTGGTTGAGACTTCAAGCATATGTGACAGTTAACGTTTCTAGCATGACGTGAATGTAACTGTTACTTGAAAACGTTAAATTGATGGTTTTAGTTTAACTTTAGTTTAGTTTAGCATTTTCATATAAAGGAAAAAAAAAACACAGTGGAATATAACATCTGATAACAGCCAATGACACAATGCAAGCATGTTTAAGTAGGCAAACATGAAATGGTCTTGCAGAAGAACAGTTGACATGAGCTATAGTTGTTGTGGAAGCAGTTCTCAGGGAATACCCTAGAGCAGTCTTGTTATAGGAGTGGACTCCAATGTGAGAAGGAACAAGCCAGGAACTGTGAAGGGAAAATCTGACCAACAGAGTCCCCATAGAATTGGAGTAGCTGGAAGGTGCTGCAGAACAGAAGCATGACTTCGGGGTGATCTGATGCTTTAGGAGCTCTGATCACGTGCCCCTGATGACGTCATGCGAAGCCACGCACACACACTACAGCGCATGCTCGATTGATGTTCGGACATCTTTGTTACTGGAGACAGACCTATTTGCGGCTTTGATGTTTTACATGATGTTTACAACCAATATAAATGTAAGTGCAATATCTTTTAAATAAAATTAGGTGTCTTGCAATACTTTACTATGTAGAGCCTTTATCTTGCATGACCCATTGATTACGTCAAGGACCCGTTTGATTGGCTGTCCGGAGTCACCCGACTGGCTTTAGCTTTGAATTGGCTTTCTGGAGTCACCCAAGTGGATGTTCATGTTCGTGCCATTGGATCTTATCATTTGATTGTGTTTTACGACCTCCCTGAATAAGGGGGTCAGTGGCTTTCTGTTAAGGCCCTGGTGTCACATTGGCTTTCCTTGGATCACTTTGTCACTTTGCATGAAGTTATTTTTAATTTTTACCTTTTATTATTTTTTTTTTTAATGTTTGAGGGTGTAGTGCAAAATTATATCCATTTCACTGTGCACTTTCCAAGGCTGGGAGCCAGAGTCATAAACACACTCTCGGCCTGATCCAAGATGGCTGTCAGAGTCACATGGGGTGCCAGCATCCAATTGGGTAGCTGCCTCCCTATGCGTTGACGCCACCACGCCCAAGTGATCCTGGAAGGACGGGCGATATAGTTGTTGAATGTTTTCCGGCAAAAGACTTTTTTTATATGAGAGAATTTAACAAATGTTTGTGAGTACCTTTTCTCATTTGTTTTAATAAATTGTGTAACGGAATTACACTATTTGGGTCCCTTCCTTCCTTTATATACCAACGTGCCTGCAGGCCGGGATTGGAGGAAATCTATTGACCCCTGAGACTCTACACCCCCAGACAGCCTGGCGGAGGTGAAGCACTGTGTCTGGTGGTGGATCTGTGAGGAACATCTACAAATTGGACTTATACCTGAATGTTTTTGTTATTTCTGGCTTTGGGAACACTATTTAATTGTTTGCACAAAGCTTTTTTCACGATATCAAGTTATCTATGAGCACCTACTGATGAACTTATCACTCAGCCCTTTTTGACTTATCTTGGACTATTATTTGTGAACTGTTTTTTTATGCACTGTTTCATATCAATTATATGTGTTTTTGAATATCAACGTTCGCACGACAATTTATATGTTTACAATTTCTGCTTTGTTTTTTATCACATGGTTTGTCGCTGCTGTCCATTTGCACTTAACACTCTAGCATGGTATTAACCCAATTTTAGAAGCTGCCTCCCTGTGACCGAGAAAATCCTAGGGGAACCAAGTTCCTCTCCGCTTCCTCCCCCACCTGCATCGCCGCTGTGGCCGAGCACCACCTGCAGTGAAGACTACAGACTGCACCTGCCTACACATTTATATTAAATGGTCTGCCTTAACGCAACACACGTTAACACATGCATTAATGCAACGCAGCAGAATGCTTTAGTGTGAAGGGCCCCTGGGCCCAGATAGGGCCCAGTTGTAGCTGTGACCTGTGTGATATATACACTATATTACCAAATGTATTGGGACACCTGCCTTTACACGCACATGAACCTTAATGGCATTCCAGTCTTAGTCAGTAAGGGTTCAATATTGAGTTAGCCCACCCTTTTCATTTGCAGCTATAACTTCTTCTTCTGGGAAGGCTGTCCACAAGGTTTAGGAGTGTGTCTATGGGAATGTTTGACCATTCCTCCAGAAGCGCATTTGTGAAGTCAGGCACTGATGTTGGACAAGAAGGCCTGGCTCGCAGTCTCCGCTCTAATTCATTGGGTTGAGGTCAGGATTCTTTGCAGGCCAGTCAAGTTCCTCCACCCCAAACTCGCTTATCCATGCCTCTTTGGACCTTGCTTTGTGCACTGGTGCGCAGTCATGTTGGAACAGGAGGGTCCATCCCAAATTGTTCCCACAAAGTTGGGAGCATGAAACTGTCCAAAATGTCTTGGCATGCTGACGCCTGAAGATTTAGCTTCACTGGAACTAAGGGGCCAAGCCCAACCCCTGAAAAACAGCCCCACACCATAATCCTCCCTCCACCAAATGATTTGGACCAGTGCACAAAGCAAGGTCCATAAAGACATGGCTGAGCGAGTTTGGGGTGGAAGAACTTGTCCCAATACTTTTGGTAAGATATAGTGTATATCTGAAGGCAAATCATAAGGAGGGCTGCTGTGCATGAATGAGGGACAGAAGGATTTTCATCCAAAATTGGAAAATTTGGATGCAAAGAAATATATATTGCGGGTGACCATGGCATCCCTTAAGAGCTCCCTCCTAAGGCTACGTAAACGTAGAGGGAAGCCTAGCCTGGCTTATTAGTGACGTAGATTGGAAGTTGTGATATTGACATTTCCCCCAGCTGTGTATCCCCATCTCATGGCACCAGCTGTTCCTCGCTGATGTAAACGGTAAATCATTTCAAGATGAGATCCTTTGATATATTCTGGATAAACATGACATATGCAGATGATATTGACCAGAAGCAAGGTATGCCTCTTAATGTATGTTGCCAACTTGAAGAGAAAAACACATGTGTGCACATAATAAGTCTGGGTATGAATCATCAACGTATATCACAGTGTATTTGACGTATATTGTAAAATGGCCTTTTTAGTGCGCGTCACTTCTATGATTTGATGGCCTTGACAGAACGCAAGAGTTTTCTTCCTATGTTTGCCTTAAAGGGATTTTCCTGCATAAATAGTGATTTCCTAGTTTCCTCTGATGTCCACATATTAATATAAGGAAGCCCACCCCCTTCCCAGACACATATATACCTGACCCCCATGTTAGCTTCTGCAACAAATACTTTAAATGTGTTTTAAATATCAATCTCAGAGGAGATATGAAAACTACCAATTAAATTTGGTTTTGTATTTATTTTAAACTTTGAAATGTATCTTTACATACAGGTGATATAAATACCATGAAATTACAATCCCGGTTTCAATGCACTTTAAGTAGTTTGTTTGGGTCAACTATTTCCATGACTAAGCGATGCAGCTGGGTGCTGTAAGAGATCTTTCAGACGGGCAGCCTGAGGGCATTAAAAACCGTCAGCTGAGCCATGGTTTTACCACCCCCAGCCATCCACCTGAACTGTCCTAATACAGCCAGACGGGGCTGTACAGATGCTGCAGCCACAATGCTTTGCATGTGATTGCAGCACAGTAGTGCAGCGTTGTAGGGTTACATCAGGCTGTGAGGAGGAGTTACAGCACCTCCTCACCGCCTGTCAAATGCTGGTGGATCAATCCGACCAGAAGTGGGAGTGAGTACCTGTCAAAATTAGGTACACGCTCCCCCCCTCTAAAAAAGCGCCAAAGGTAGAAGAGGAGGAGCACAAAGCAGACCCTCCCCTTTAGGGTGAAGTTCTGCTTTAAAAACATTTAAACCTTGCAGTGTAGTGGGTAACAGGGCCGCCTTAATAGTATCATCGGCCCCTGGGTAAAGTAATGCACTGGGGCCCCTACCAGCCTGCCCTAATTTATGCACCTACTCTCAAGAATTAAAGTATAAATAGCTGATAGAATTAAACATATATTTACTAGTACTTTTCAATAAAATCAGTTTCAAACAATAAGAACACATGCCATTAATCAAAGACTAATCAACACAAAGAACACAGTATGAGGGGAGGCAAAAGGGCACAGTACAGGAGGAGTCAGGAGGGAACAATACTGGGATCAAAAAGGCACACAGTACAGGTTCCAGGATGCTGACTGGGACACGGCCATCCCTGGACAGCTTAGTAAAAATCATGACTGTCCTGTCAAATCCAGGATAGTTGTCAAGTATGATGTAATGCAAGATTATCATGGAGCCCCCCATACATCTTAGAGCCCCTGGGCACTGCCCAAGGGTGCCAAGCATTAAGACCATCCTGGGGGGTAGGGGGCACTGCAAGGATATTTTTTTTTCTGCTTGGAGTGTGGCATGATTTATTGAATACCTAACATTGCCCTTTATTGGGTTTTCAAGTCAAACCTGGACTTTTGAGTTTATATAATAAAAAAATAAATTTCAAGGAGTGGAAACTGCATTTATTTTTTGACTCCCCTGCTACATTTATACACATATCCCAGCGTTTAACTAATGCCGGGTAAGCTTCAGCATAGAAAGATTTGTCAGTGCGCCTGGTTACGAGCCTGGCACTTACCCCATCTATGCATCGCTTCCCTCCGGGCGTGGGGCAATGGCTTCCACCGTGCGTCTTCTCCCTCCTCCTAGGCCAATTGTAACACTTCACTTTTCGGCCAATCGGGAAACGGGTCTCAGACCCGCTTCCTGATTGGCCGGGAGGAGAATCAGTGTGACAATTGCTTATATTCATTCGCTATTGTCACTCAACTGGGTGGGCTCGGGGCACAGTGCTTTGCACCTCAAGCCCACCCTTTTTTGAGGTCTATTAGAACCTCTGGCTCTAATCACGCGCTGCAAAAAAAAACCCAGATTGGAATCCATGTGTCCAGCGCCGTGCATGCATGGATGGGGGGGGGGGGGGCGGCACCTGTGCGCCCTGCATTACGGGCCGCAACTGCATATGCACATTACTCAGAACACGACAGTAATATTCACTGTTAATAATGGCATTGCAGGGTAGAAAATCCACATGGCTATTGCCACGTTTGACCCAAAAACACTTGCAGATGCAATTTGAAATTTGTTTGGTGATGGTGAGACTACAAGCTTTCACTGCTTTGATGCTTGTTTTAATTCCAGAGAAAAATTATGTGGCCAGGTTTCGTCACATGTAATGATGCAATCCCGAAAATCCTGACCTCCCCTGTCAAAATGCTCCTTCGACGCAGTGCAGACTCTTCTGTGTCAGTTAAAAGTCTTCTGTAGATATCCTCGACAAGCTGACTCAGGCATATCAAGGCCAGTGCTGGGGGTGACCAAAAGGTGTGTAGGTAGGGTTGTCACCTCATCCCTTTAAACCCGAACACATATTAATTACACAGGTTCTGTGGCTGATTAAGGTGGTAATTAAACTCAGTGCCTTATCTGCAATCAGAACCTGTGTAATTCATATGTGTTCAGGTTTAAAGGGATGAGATGACAACACTATGTGTAGGCGCTAGATGCCGGATGGGCATCCACACAATTGATGGGATGACAGACCACTTGTTGAACCCGTAAGGTTTAGTGATATGGAGAGGCTCCCATTAGACCGGGCAGAGGACTCCAAACTGCTGGTTGGTGCAGCTGGTGTAGTCGGGCGGCGCGATTGATGTGGCGTCACTAACGCAGAGCGAAGTCGGACCGACTCACCATAACGAGGCTTGGGATGGAACACAGTTACGATGGTAGAGCAGATGGAAAGACTGTCAGCAGGCTGTAGTCATAACAACACATTTCGGGCATGGCCCTTTATCAAATCTTCAGATCGCATGATTTGATAAAGGGCCACTTCCGAAACCATATTTTGTTTTGGGTTTAATACTGCTTTAATTTCACCAATAGAGCTGCTTTAGTAAAATTTGCTTTAGAAAGACTCCAGTATTTTGTTCTCTTCTTGGACTTTAGGATTACTAATTATTGAGACTTTAACTTTTCTTTTTCTTTTACTACCACAGAGGAAAAAAAGCCAGATTCTCGTAGAACGTACACACTGGACGATTATTTTGGCGATCAACTACGGACAAAATCATACAGTCTGAGGTGGATTTCAGGTAATGTAGTTACTAACATCCACACAAAAGATCCCTTACAGTGTACAACTGAAGCTAGGATGAGTATTTATATAGAAATATTGTATCCTCTGCCATTTACAGAAGTGAAAAATAATGAAGGTTGCCTCTGCAGGAGCTTTTCTATAGATTGCTGTTGACTTATTTCTTTATTAAAATGTTTCTTTATTAAGGCGGTAGTAAAGTCTATGTAATAAAGAGAAAAAATGGGTCCCCCGGCAGGTTTAAGTCATAGTGTACTAAGACTAAGGTCTCCCGATCTGACCCCCTTAGACTTTTATCAGCAATTGTCTATGCTGTGAAGATACGAGATGTGCAGCACCTGAAACTATGGATACTGGAAGCCTGTGCTAGCTTTTCTCCTGCGGTGTTGCTATCAGTGTGTGAAGAGTAGGAGAAGAGGGTTGCGTTGACAATCCAACACAATGGGCAGCACATTGAACACATTTTATAAGTGGTCAGAAACTTGTAAATAACTCATGAAAGAATACAGTTACGTTAAAACCAAGCACACCATTGTTTTTCTTGTGAAATTCCCAATAAGTTTGATGTGTCACATGACCCTCTTCCTATTGAAAAAAACAAAAGTTGGATTCAAAATGGCTGACTTCAAAATGGCCGCCATGGTCACCACCCATCTTGAAAAGTTTCCCCCCTCACATATACTAATGTGCCACAAACAGGAAGTTAATATCACCAACCATTCCCATTTTATTAAGGTGTATCCATATAAATGGCCCACCCTGTAGTATGCACTACATACTGGTACATTATAACAGAATTACCTTTAAACTGTATTCTCCAGCTTTGTGCTGACATGGCTCTCCCTGGTCCCCAGCGGCTTACATCTGCACCTGGTCACCCTTCAGGGTTTCGTATCCTCGGCCGCTTGGTTGGCTGGGCTGAGGTAACATCACTTCTGCACATGTGCACGGGAGTCCCATTGCCGCGGCTTGCAGAGCAGACCAGGGTCTGAGCTGCGCATGTGCGACTCAGATCAAATTACCCACTGACAGGCATGGGGGGATTAATGGCCGGAGACCTCTATGGTCTCTACTGCTATAAAAAAAAGGATGGACCTAATAGACATCTATTAGTCCGGCGGCCTGCACAGTGTACTGCACACACATAGAATGATTTCTTTTTAAATAAATCATAATAAGACTAACATTTTTTAACTCTAAGATGTTAAAAAATGTTAGTCATATTATCATTTATTTAACCACTTCAGCCCCGGAAGGATTTCCAGCTTTAGGACCGGAGCCCTTTTTGCGATTCGGCACTGCGTCGCTTTAACTGAAAATTGCGCGGTCGTGCGACGTTGTACCCAAACGAAATTTGCGTCCTTTTTTTCCCACAAATAGAGCTTTCTTTTGGTGGTATTTGATCACCTCTGCGTCATTTCTGATCGCCGCTATAAACAAAAGAAGAGCGACAATTTTGCAAAAAAACCCACATTTCTTACTTTTTGTTCAAATACAAATCCAAAAAAAAAAAATATAAAAAAACATTTTTTTTCACCGTTTTTGGCCGATTTATATTCATCCTCATATTTGCGTTAAAAAAAATCGCAATCGGCGTTTATTGATTGGTTTGCGCAAAAGTGGTCGCGTTTACGGATGATGAGAATTAATTTTTGGGGTTTTTATTTTTTTTTATTTTTTACTAGTAATGGCGGCGATCTGCGATTTTTAGCGGTACTGCGATATTTTAGCGGACATGTCGGAACATTTTGACACTTTTTTGGGACCATTGGCATTTATACAGCGATCAGTGCTATAAAAATGCACTGATTACTGTGTAAATGCCATTGGCAGTGAAGGGGTTAACCTGCAGGGGGCGCTCTAAGGGTTAACTATGTTCACTGGGCGTGTTCTTATTGTATGGGGGACTGCCCTAGCTGGGGAAGGGAAGTGGTCACAGCCTTCGTATACAGGAAGGCTGTGATCACAGCCCTTCCCCCTCACACAGAGCGGAGGTCCGTGTTTACATACATGGACCTCCATTCCTTCACTCCGGGGGGGCATCGCGGGTAGCCGGCGGCAATCGAAGCCACCGCACCCGCTCCCTGGCCCCCCCCGAACACAGTGAGCGCGGGCGCGCGCCTCCGGTGGCGCGCGCTCACTAGGCTCTGTCTCGCGGCCGCCGTCGTATGACAGCGTTTCGCGTTACAGAGCCACTCTGTCGCCGTCAATTGCCGATCAGCCGTCGGCAAGCAGTTAAAAATAAACTGAATTGCTTTCCTATTGGTCGAAACTTTGGGGGGGCGGCGCCCCTGAGCCCCTTATGGACCAGCCGCAACTGCTGGAGATACAACAGGAAGTGAAAGGAAAAGGGATAAGAGGGTTCCCTCACTTAGAAAGTTGTTGCTGGAACAGGTGCCCCCACACTGGGGGAAACAAAAGCTTTGACTATACATACTTAAGGCTTGTTTACACTTGCAGTTAAAGCGGTAGTAAACCCGCTGCTAAAAAAAAAAAATAAAAAAAAATCCTGCAAGACAATAGCATAATATGTTAGTATGCATCGCATACTAACATATTATGAAATACTTACCTTAGAACGAGGCCCCCGATGCCCGAGTCGGTCAGCGCTAAGGACGCTGACATGTTGGTCCTCTTCTGTCTTCCGGGTACGCGGCTCTGGCGCTGTGAGTGGCCGGAAGCCGCGTGACGTCACTCCCGCGCATGCGCGCGGGAGCTCTTCGCTCCGGCAGCCAGCTCTGAGTTGCCAGCCGCCTCGGCCGGATCGTCAGAGCGCATGCGCCGCTAATGTCAGCGGCTGCATGCAGGGCGAATATCTCCTAAACCATGCAGGTTTAGGAGATATTCTTTTTACCTACAGGTAAGCCTTATTATAGGCTTACCTGTATGTAAAAATAGCTTTGCGGGTTTACTACCGCTTTAAGGAGCAATAAAAATAGGTGGTTGAGCTAATCTGCTCAGTAGCAGCTTCTCAGCACAGTCTTCCAAGTAAATGGTTACATTTCTACAAGATAATGGGGTACCACCATCATCCTATTGATAGCAGTATTTGTATAACCAGGGGCTACCCTCACTGAACCCCCAGCAAGTAAGAAATGGACTATCTTGGTACCCAAAAATTCACACAATTTGTGCAATAAAAAGTTTTTTACATTTTATTTATACAAAAATTGATTAAAAAGAGGGACACAAATGGATACACAGAAAAAAAGACGATGCTAGCAATAACATTTTTTGTTGATTTGGTGTGGCTGGTAATATGGTATCCTCAGGTGAATCCTAAGGACACGGGATGTAATTAATTCTTGATGTACACCAAATCCTCTACATGTTTCGCGGTAATGACCGCTTCTTCAGGAGGAATAAATTACTACCATCCGGGATGAAAGCAATACAACAAAGGATAAACTGATAACTACAAGATAATGCACATTGGTGGTAAGGAAAGAGGATGGTAAGCAACAAAATGAAAACCTCCCCTTTCCCTACCACCAATGTGTATTATCTTGTATTTACCAGTTTATCACTTTGCTGTATTGCTTCATCACAGATGGTAGTAATTAATTCCTCCTGAAGAAGCAGTTGCTACCACAAAACATGCAGAGGACTTGCTGTACATCAAGAATTAATTACATCCTGCATCCTTAGGAGTCACCTGAGAATACCATATTACCGGCAACACCAACGCAACAAAAAATGTTATTGCAAGCAGCCTCTCTTTTTTTGTGTATAGATTTGTGTCCCTATATTTCACCAATTTCTGTATAAATAAAATGTAGAAAATATTCTATTACACAAATTGTGTGACTTTTTGGGTGGGTAACATTTTTGGGTAGTCCATTTTTTATGTGCTGGGGATTTAGTGAGGGGTAGCCCCTCATTATACAAATACTACAGTCCTCCAAGTATTATGGCATAAAGTGGACAGCACTGGTACACCATTTGCAATGTCCCAGGCCAAGCAAACTTTAATGCAGTGTGGCAGGGGTTAACCGTCGCAAGGATCCCTCTCTTTCTGGTCCCCAAGCCTTGGATGTCTCCTTCAGACTCCAGCAAGCAGACTCTTTGTAGCTCTCCCAGATAAGATCCTCAGTGGCACCCCTATTTTAGCTCCCAATGACTTGTAGAAGGATAGCCCCCCCCCCCAGCTGAGCACAGTTAGAACCTCAATGAACAGGCTAGATACTTAGCACAACAGCCAGGAAAGGCAAGCAGCCCTCCTGGGTGGGATCCTTTCCTTGCTTCAAACTACATCTTTATGCACTAAAAGATTCTGAGGTATAGTTATCTGTCAACAAAAGGCCTTGATATGTAGAGACACACATTATCCCCAAAATGGGTGGGACTTTTCAGGCTCAGTGAATGCACAAACGCATGACTATATCAAAGTTTCACAGATATTTATTAGTATCACAGATAGTAGATATCTCATAAAATGTACTTTTGACATATAATTAAAAACACTGATAGTACATCCAATATTGCATTATATAAAAATATGCAGGGTTACTGTAAGCAAGGTTATTGCAAAACAGTTCATCAACCAAAACACTGACGCGTTTCCGAGTCACATAGGACTCCTTCTTCAGGGTGGGTTGGTTGGAATACTTTAAGTCTATAGAAATAAAAATATATTAATGCACTTTTTTGTTGTATTAAAGTATAACAGGATATGATGAAAGATAAAAGGATGGCTACTCACAATCCCCCTAAAGGTAAACATGCAGAATGGACGTGCAAAAGCAATGACAGTATGGAGGAATTGCCAGCATGCAGAGCAGGAAAGTGAAAGGAACCTTCACAGGCATGGACGGGTCACCCCGAAGGTGCATGCTGGGCCCTCAATTGGGGCTGGCAAGGAGTAAAAGGTGTATGAGTGTCATATAAGGTCTTAAGATAAATTAAGATGACAAAAATAACCTGCTGGCCATTACAGCCGAAGCAGGAAGTGGAATATATGAAGACCTAAAGGGAGTTGTGCCACGAGCAGAGGACTATTTACCTGTTTATGACTAGTTTTTGTGTGAAGCAGGTAGATGGATATTATGAAGCGGTGTGATCCATACAAAGTCAAGGATCTTGGCCATGTATCTAGTGCAGACACCGGGACGGGGTTCATCATTTTAAAAGCCACAGAATCTGTGTTTAAATTTGAGTAATCAATAGGTAATTGTAAGTCCTTCAAGGTAGATAGATCAATGCTGCTGTGAGCCATAGTAGTTAAAATATTACCTGTCACAGGTGAAAAAGAGTATCTGCCTCCTCGCCATGTGTAGTCCCTCCAGGGATGTCAGCAATGTATGAGAGGGCCTTGCACGCACGGCGCTGCCCCGCCCATACACCCTTTACTCCTTGCCACACCCAATTGAGGTCTCAGCACGCACCTTCAAGGTGACCCATCCATGCCTGTGAAGGTTCCTTCCACTTTCCTGCTCTGCACACTGGCAATTCCTCCATAATGTCATCGCTTTCGCATGTCCATTCTGCCGCTTTACCTTTAGGGAGATTGTGAGTAGCCATCCTTTTATCTTTAATCATGTCCTGTTATACTTTGATACAATGAAAAAGTGCATTAATATATTTTTATTTCTATAGACTTAAAAGTATTTTAACCAACCCACCCTGAAGGAGTCCTATGCGACTCGGAAACGCGTCTTTGTCTTGGCTGATGAACTGTTTTGCAATAACCTCACTTACAGTAACCCCGCATATTTTCATATATGTGCAATATTGGATGTGCTATCAGTGTTTATAATTGTATGTCAAATGTACGTTTATGAGATATCTTCTACTATCTGTGATACTAATATATATTTGTGAAACTTTGATATACTCATGCGTTTGTGCATTCACTGAGCCTGAAAAGTCCCACCCATTTTGGGGGTAATGTACATATTTATTCAATCCCCAACCATCATCTAGGCACACCTCCCCAGGAATGGTCTGGAGCCAGGGCCGGCGCTACCACTAGGCAAACTAGGCAGCCGCCTAGGGCACACAGCCACCTGGGGCCACCTGGTTTCCCTATAAGCCTGGCCATGGAACATGAGGGGCTGAAGCTCACTGCCCTTCATGGGGCTGGGGCACTGACTGAATCTCTGCTGGCGAATCCGGAGAAAGCAACAGCCACAGCAGACAGTCAGCATGGGGGCTGCGGAGGAGGTCAGCACCATGTCCCCTCCTCGGTACACATCCCCCACGCCTGCCGAACACACTATTCCTGGCAGCTCCATTCACACACCTTCTCTGCCCGACTGACAGCCACCTTCCGGGAGCAATGCTATGCCTGACAAATCACTTTCAGGGCAGGCTGGCCATCTCACTGACCTTGATGGTGTGGTGCTAGGTGACTGGAGCTGTCAGCGACAGCGTGTGCTCCCCCGTCTCTGGTGACATCATAGCGGAGGAGAACCCTGGATGGCTGGTATGCCTTACACAGGTAATGTAATGTGCGTCCACCTGCTGGAGTTCCAGCCAGTGCTGTATCTTGGCCAAGGCTGACAAGGCCCAGGCCTAGGGTGGCATTTTTGGGGGGGCAAAAAAGCCGCCCCCTGCTAGAGGGGCCACATATCCCACAGTGAAACTGACACAGAGCAGTCTGGAATGCAGGTAACAGGGGCAGACTGAGCCGCTCCGCCTCCACCTGAAACTCTACTGGTCACTAGTTGCTAGAGCCAACTGGCGTCTAGCCATCACTGGTGTCACGGCTGCAATTCCCATGCCCTGCCCAGCATTCAAAGTGGAGGAGGATTCAACTTCCTCCTCCTCCACACCTGGTTCTCGTGGGGCCCAAAGCAGCTGCCAAGTTGAGCCCCTTGTCATGGAGAGTCCCACACCGGTTCGGTGGCGCCGGGGTGCAGAGCAGCAGAGCTAAATCCACAAATCCGGTGCTGACAGCAGCTGCTGAGCCGCAGCATGTTCACACAGCATGAGGGCGGCCCCAGAGGATGCGGGGAAGGCGGGCAGCACCAGCATGAGTCTGGCTAGAACTGAAAGCCCAGGAGGGAGAAGACCTCCACTGCCACCCTGACCTAAGCAGCAGCGGGCGCAGCATCCCTGGCGCCTCACATTGTCTGCACTCTTCTCCAACCTCCTTCTCTGCTCCCAGCTGTGACATCAATAGGAAGATGGGCTGACCGAGGGCCCAGAAGACGAGGAAGGGTGGGAGGTAGGTGCATCACACACACCTACCCACAGGAGGCACAGGAGGGACTGCAAGCAGGGCTATGGGGTCTCTTTCACTCACTCTCTTTTTATTCAATTTTTTTAATGCATTTTTTTTTACAAGTAATGGTGGCGATCAGTGACTTATAGTGGGACTGCGATATTGCAGACCAATCAGACACCTAACTGACACTTTTGACACTTTTTTGGGGACCAGTGACATTATTACAGTAATCTGTGTTAAAAAATGCACTGTCACTGTACTAATGACACTGGCAGGGACAGGGTTAATATCAGGGGCGAGCAAAGGGTTAACTGTGTGGCTAGGGAGTGTTTACTAACTGTGTGGGGGGGTGCTTTCACTGCATGAAGACATGGATTGGTGTTCCTGCTTCACAGAAACGCAGGATTCTGTACCTTGTTTACATAGACAGACTATCATTCTGAACGATCAGTGGGTCCTGGCGGACATGGGGTCCACTGGACCTGCTGATTGACTCCTGCTGTGTAAAATCACAGCAGGAGTGAGCCGCCAGTGCCGTGCGCTCACGCCTGAAACCCTTACGTACTGTATATATACATGATTCTGCACACAGCAGCCGCCCTGTAGCAGTAAAACTGCTAGTGAGTGGTCGTAAAGTGGTTAAACATGAAGGGGTGGGGCAAAATTACATGGCGCAGGGGGGTGCCAAATTTAGTCTTGCCTAGGACAACACAAAACCAGAATACACCACTGGTCCCAGCATGTCCAAACATCTTCTACCAGGGCACTAATCCGCTTCCATTGCCCCTATCCCCCTCTAAATTTGTGTCATGTGTAATATATGCTGGGTGTGCATGTGGCATCACTATTATCACCAGTGTATTATATATTTTATACTGGATATATATGTAATACTGGACACAGGGACTCCTCTCTAAGACAGGATGCCCCCTACTTGTCACATTTTTTTGAGGGGAAGTGCAAGTAGCTGGCCTTGCCTGTGGCGCAAAATAGTCTAGCACCGACCTTGGCTGGAGCTACATAAATTTTCAGGCTGCTTATTTGACTATCTTACCCACTATGTTCTGGACATTTTCAGAAAGCAGGTGTAGTGCTGCCCCCGTGAGGGTCGCTTGAAAATTTGATTCCCCCTTCATTTCCCCGACTCTGAGAGTCCTCCACCACCCCTGACACTCTGGGTTCACTCATGTTATAACCTTTTTGTTTAATTTGACACACTTCAGTGAAAGAGACCACACAAAGGTATGAGTTTAAAGCATTTGCTTAACTCTCTTTATGTTGAAGTAAAACTCCAGATTAAGCAGAAGTTATATCTCAAAGGTTAAAGACCAACAGTTCACTTTTAAATCACATGCTTATAAAGGCCTAACACATCAACTTGCCCTAAAAACCTTAATGAATAAACGGGAGACAGCAAAAGCAAATGTGAATCACCGCTCCCTGCTATACACCAGTAGTAAAATCAATGGTATTCCTCCAATTGAGTTTAGTCAAAATACCAAAGTGTTCATCTATAAATGCTATAAAGATATATTACTTAGAATGAATCAATAACAGATATTGATTAGGCTATTTAGAAGTTGGTGAACTAGAGGTAAAATAATACCACATGGAATACAAATAAATCAGTACCACTCTATGTGGAATCAGCTAAACTGGTACAACTACAATGAACAGTATGAATTACTTATCTAAATCCTCCTGCTCTATTTCAGAGAGTTCTTAGGGGAGTTCAGTGGCACTAAATATAACAGACCTGAATCCTGCTAAGTGGGGGGAAAGTAGCTGTAGTTGTAGCAATTCCGTGGTTAAAGTTCAGTGCATCTTCTGCTGACTTTGTTACTTTGAAGTTGAGTACCTAAGAAATAACTGTCCACTAATCCTCAGAATATGGCACAAAAGGTAGGTTAGCAACTTCACTGAATTAAAAAGAAACCTTCACAGTGATCACTGACTTTACAGTAAGATTACAACTAGCGGCAATCCAGTACACTCAATTAATTGTAATCCAGTATCTGCAATTGGATAGATGCCTAGGACCTTTCCTTTTAGAAAAGGATTGAAGAAAAACAGATCAGTACTCTTATTGATGGGCCTGAGCCCACTCACCCAACCGGACAGATGATGGCAGATAACCGTCCTGCTGCTCAGATGATGGAACTGATGAGCCTGGAGATGATGATGTACACCCGCGTTATGCTCTTGGATTCGGCCTCCTCTGCACTTCTCCCTGCACCTCTACCTGATCGATAGCTTCTGTTGCTGGTTTGATCTGGAACAGACTCAGATGACGGTAGGCTGGTCCCGCCGGTCACCCGCTGGAACACTGTAGCGATGCAGCTTGCTGGAATGCTGTGAAAGGGCAGCCCACTGGAACACTTGGTGTAGGCCACAGGTTCACTGTAGAAGCACACAGAAACCTTTACTGATTGATCACACCATCCAAAGAGGCCGAAACAAGCCCCTCCCTTGACTTAAATGGGTTCTCCCATGAGGCACTGTTCTAACCAGGAGCCTTCCAATGCAGCATGGCCCGATGGGAATTAGAGTCCTTCCACAGCAGAGTCTGATGATATTTCTCTCTGTCACACTACAAGTCCCACAAGGCATCACTCACACAGCTCCACTATTTATTAAACAAACTCGGCACTAGGGGATACTCCCTACAGTATCCCATGGGCACAAATGTCCCTATGCCAGAGATGTAATGCCGGACTCCTGGCTACACAGGGGAAAGCAGACAAACTTGCATCCTGCAGAGCCCAGAGCAGCCTACAACAACGACAAACTGCTCAGCTGATTACAGGAGAACCACTGCACTAAGGCTGGCCATTCATTATACAATTGTCTTTTAGACTTTAGATTGACCAAAAAAATAAATAATATGAGCATAGGTGTGCACAGGGGGTGTGCCAGCTGTGCCTGGGCACACCTTAATCACTGCATGGGGTGCCGATTCCCCCTATTGCCTGGGCTTCCCCCCCGTGTTGCGCACCCTCCCACAGTGCTGCTGCTTTCCCTCCCCTCCTCCCCCCGGCTTCTGTGGGGGATGTTTCAGAATGGAGAGTGGGGGTAGGAGCTGGTATCATATGTCATTTACTGGCTTCTTCCTTTTCTAGATGGACACAGTAAACACATTCACTCACTGTGTTCATTCATTCAAAGCACAGTAAACTGCGCCACACAGGGTGATTAGGGTGTGGCCAGGCACACCTGACACATCCTGTGCACATGCCTATAAGTCAAAGGTAGCGCTAAAGGAAATTGTACAGAAATTGTACATGAAAATTGTATAATGTGTGGCCAGCTTTAATTTGCCAAGTGGAACCCAGCAGCCTATCTAGTAGATTGTGAAGAGCTAAACCTGGTTGTAACACACTCTACCGATTTTAGGGCTGCTTAACCGCTTGCCGACCGCTGATCGGCAATTGACGGCGACAAGATGGCTCGTGAGCGCAAATCGCCGTCATACGACGGCGGCCGCGCTCACGAGCCTAGTGAGCGCACGCACGCCGCCAGAGGCGCGCCCGCACGCTCACTGTGTCCAGGGGGGCCAGGGAGCGGGTGCGGCGGCTTCGATTGCCGCCGGCTACCCGCGATGGCCCCCCCGGAGCGAAAGAGCGGAGGTCCGTGTATGTAAACACGGACCTCCGCTCTGTGTGAGGGGGAAGGGATGTGATCACAGCCTTCCTGTATACGAAGGCTGTGACCACTTCTCTTCCCCAGCTAGGGCAGTCCCCCTACAGTTAGAACACGCCCAGGGAACACAGTTAACCCTTAGAGCGCCCCCTGCAGGTTAACCCCTTCACTGCCAATGACATTTACACAGTAATCAGTGCATTTTTATAGCACTGATCGCTGTATTAATGCCAATGGTCCCAAAAAAGTGTCAAAATAGTCCGACATGTACGCTGAAATATCGCAGTACCGCTAAAAATCGCAGATCGCCGCCATTACTAGTAAAAAATAAAAAAAAATAAAAACCCCAAAAATGAATTCTCACCATCCGTAAACGCGACCACTTTTGCGCAAACCAATCAATAAACGCAGATTGCGATTTTTTTTATCGCAAATATGAGGAAGAATATAAATCGGCCAAAAACGGTGAAAAAAAATGTTTTTTTATATTTTTTTTTTGGATTTGTATTTTAGCAAAAAGTAAGAAATTTGTTTTTTTTTTGCAAAATGGTCGCTCTTCTTTTGTTTATAGCGGGTGAGAAATTGTTGTGAGAAAAAAAGGACGCAAATTTCGCTTGGGTACAACGTCGCACGACCGCGCAATTGTCAGTTATCGCCGAATCGCAAAAAGGGCTCCGGTCCTAAAGCAGCAAATCCTTCCGGGGCTGAAGTGGTTAATGACACTCAGATTTGCTGATTTCTGTAATTACGATAAAGGGAATGTGTACAATGTCACCATAGTGCGGGGGGCACGGATGGGTTGTTACTGTTTTATTAAAACTTTAATTTATTGTGGACATTGTTTACCATGGAGAAAGTGCTGACTTTTCATCCAGTCTCTGTGTTCTTGTGTCTTTTTACTTTAAGCAGTATTAAATTCTTAAAGCTGAACTTCAGCCTTACCTTCAGTCTTTTCTTCCCTCTCAGCTGTACAGGCTCCTCTCATTTACTGAGATTGCTTACGCTATTTTCACTGCACACTGTGAGCTTCTCATAATGTGCATTCGATTTTGCTGCTGCAAGTCAGGTAGAGCTCAACTCATTTCCTGCCTGCTGGATGTCCAGCATCATCTAGTGCTTTCCTCCCCAGCCTTGCTGTCTCTGGCCTGCTCCTCTAATTCATTGGATTGCAGTTCTTTCAATTTTTCAAACATGGGGGTTCAGCATCACCTAGGACAGTGGTTCTCAACTCTGGTCCTCGGGACCCACTAACAGGCCAGGTTTGCAGGATAACTGAAATGCATCACAGGGGATATCATTTGCTGCTCAGTTATTGCAGTATTCTAGTCTGCATCTCCCCAAGGTAATACTTAAAATCTGGCCTGTTGATGGATCCTGAGGACCGGAGTTGAGAACCACTGACCTAGGACAATCTGCATACAAGAAAATAGCGTGCCGAGGGCCGTCTACTTCTCCAGACTGGCAAGCACCCATCAAGGCATATTGATGTTTGCATACAGTACCTTGAAAAAGTATTCATACCCCTTGAAATTTTCCACATTTTGTCATGTTACAACCAGAAACGTAAATGTATTTTATTGGGATTTTATGTGATAGACCAACACAAAGTGGCACATAATTGTGAAGTGGAAGGAAAATGATAAATGGTTTTCAACATTTTTTTACAAATAAATCTGTGAAAAGTGTGGTGTGCATTTGTATTCAGCCCCCCTGAGTCAATACTTTGTAGAATCCCCTTTCACTGCAATTACAGCTGCAAGTCTTTTTGGGGATGTCTCTACCAGCTTTGCACATCTAGAGAGGACATTTTTGCCCGTTCTTCTTTGCAAAATAGCTCAAGCTCTGTCAGATTGGATGAGAGAGAGGGTCTGTGATCAGCAATTTTCAAGTCTTGCCACAGATTCTCAATTGGATTTAGGTTCTATTCTAACACATGATGATGAATATGTTTTGATCTAAACCATTCCATTGTAGCTCTGGCTGTATCTTTAGGGTCTTTGTCCTGCTAGAAGGTGAACCTCCACCCCCGTCTCAAGTCTTTTGCAGACTCTAACAGGTTTTCTTCTAAGATTGCCCTGTATTTGGCTCCATCCATCTTCCCATCAACTCTGACCAGCTTCCCTGTCCCTGCTGAAGAAAAGAATCCCCACAACATGATGCTGCCACCACCATGTTTCACATTTTCATGTTCAGGATGATATGCAGTGTTAGTTTTGTTTTTAGGCCAAAAAGTCCTATTTTGGTCTCATGTGACCAGAGCACCTCCTTCCACATGTTTACTGTGTCCCCCACATGGCTTCTTGCAAACTGCAACCGCGACTTCTCATGGCTTTCTTTCAACAATGGCTTTCTTCTTGCCACTCTTCCATAAAGATTTGTGAAGTGCATGACTAATAGTTGTCCTGTAGACAGATTCTCCCACCTGAGCTGTGGATCTCTGCAGCTCCTCCAGAGTTACCATGGACCTCTTGGCTGCTTCTCTGATTAATGCTCTCCTTGCCCGCCCTGTCAGTTTAGGTAGACGGGCATGTCCTGGTAGGTTTGCAGTTGAGCCATACTCTTTCCTTTTTCAGATTATGGATTGAACAGTGCTCTGTGAGATGTTCAACACTTGGGATTTTTTTTATACCCTAACCCTGCTTAAACTTCTCCACAACTTTATCCCTGTCCTGTATGGTGTGTTCCTTGGCCTTCATGATGCTATTTGTTCACTAAGGTTCTTTAACATACCTCTGAGGACTTCACAGAACAGCTGTATTTATACTGAGATTAAATTACACACAAGTGGACTCTATTTACTAATTAGGTGACTTCTGAAGGCAATTGGTTCCACTAGATTTGAATGATGTGTGTAACCAACAGTTGGTATGTAACATAGACGTGGTATAGATTAATATACAAAAAAATTATTATTAATCAAGATAAGTATTTTATTGAGTAATCTCATCAGCAAAATATGAAAATATTGCATCATGGTTACAGCAATTCATAAAATATACAATTAAGCCATAACATGCTAACATATGGAATTGAGAGTTGATTGCCTGAAAAATCACATTGGTATTACAATGTAATATAAAACCATCTAAACACATGATAAAAAACAGGAAAAATGCATCCTATAATCCTCTACGTGTTTTGTAGACTTTGCACCACTTTCTCAGGAGCAAGGTGCAATCTACATATCTACATAAAATATATAACCATTGATACAGACAATTGACAAAAGGTGTGTTAGAGAAACCAAATTAGGGTAATATTCATATGTTTTACCTACAAGTCGGCTCAAAATATTGACACGTGGTTCTGAGGACACTCCTCATTCAAAGTCCCAAACCTTCTCCTCTTCTTATATAAGCAGGGATGGATGCACACTACCATATGTGCCTCATTTAAATGTAAATGTATTTAGGGATGGAGGTGTCACCTCAGCTGGTACCCCCTGCGATATATATATACCCATGGTTGTCTATTCAGGGGGCTGGCCCCATTTTTTTGTCTGTGCTACTTATACCTGGTTAGACCCTTATGGCTACATTTTTGGTAATGTTCATATTATTTAGTCCCTTATGTTATTAGTTTGATTTTTTTGGTGGTGTGGACAGAGAGGGCTGCTGGCTTTGTCTATTTCAGGAACTGCGATACGCCCCAACCGCTCTCCCCTTCCCCCTTATCTCCCCTGGATACATTCATGTACCTGATCCGAGGCCAAGGTGAGAGAGGGCCCCCCTAAGTGCAGTATACCCATGAAGGTGATACAGGAGCTATAGTGCTCAAAGAAGCACAGGTTTCCGGAGTATGGACAGCTTGAGCAGTAGAGCACCCGGAGACTGCTTAAGGTTACAGAGTGGATGGTGAGGTAGAAGTTTCTTAGGAACTCCAGCTGTGCTATGGCAGTCCATGCATAAAGGAACAGCAGTAAAAGCCAGGCCGGCGGCCACACACAGATGATCAAGTTGGTAACAGATGAGAGAAGGTCTGTGAGGCAAGCTGGGGTCATACACTGGTGATCAAGCGAGTAAGAGGTAACAAAGTCTGGGAGGCAAGCCAGGGTCATACACTGGTAAGCAAGCAGAAGGAAGGTCAGAAGAACAAGGCAAGGGACAATGCCAGGGGAAGAGATCAAACAGGTCAGGAACAAGCCAGGTCACCACTGGAAATCCAAGGAATCAATACAAAGTTCAGGAACACAGGGAAGCTGACAACAATCCAGCAATTTGGAGGAAACAGCAGCAGCCTTTTATAGGCCAGCAAGAGATCCCATCTGTCATGTTATGCATGCGCCATTGCGCCAATTCGCGCTGCCATGCACCTGCATGCGCCGATTCGCATTCCAGTCTTCCGCACGTGTGTGGGGATGCGCCGGTGACGCCTATCTCTGTTATTGGCATTATTGCCAGTTCTCTCACAGCCATTTCCCTGACAGGGGGATTGGGCTGCAGCGCATCAGCGACACGCCTCCTGCGCTGGACGGGTGATGTCACTACGGTGGGATGACAAGCCAACGCCTGGTTGACCATCAGTGTTCATTCAATTAGGGAGTTCCCCTTCTGCGCCAAATACCTGAGTGGCAACAGTCGATCAGGTAATGACGCATTTCCTCATTAGAACACTAACGTGACGCTGGGAGTTACCCTGATTGTCGGTAAGGGGGTATATATACACTTCCTACCTGGTACTTTCCCTGGGGTTATTTGGCACTACACATTGGACCATGGACATAATAGACAACACAAGATAAACAAGTTGGTGTTATTTTCACTCAGTCTTCCTAACACATAGTAGGATTGATCTCCAAAGATCTTTGTGGGGCAATTCCCATCTAGGTTTTATATCTAGATTCACTTTTATACTTCTTTTCTTTTTGTTTCTTTTTCACTTTTGGCACTTGCATTAAATACTCCTTACACATATCTTTCCGTTGTACATGCCCTAATGGATTCATTAGGACTCTCTAGTCTATTATACAGTCACACATCTATTTTTTTAGATACAAGCACACTCACCCTGTGGACTTTTTCCTCTCCTGGTTTTGGAATTCAACTAGCAGCCAAACTATATATATCACTTTACTAATATACTTTCAATACATTAATCTACATTATTAAATATCTTTATAGAACCTTGTATGGACTGTTAGCTATACCAATATTGAATCACAATGGAGATTTCACACTTTTTCTGCAGTCCTCACACTTCCATCTGACGTTTATGGGTATCACTCCCATAGTTCCCAGTATAGATGGCCCCAGGCAGCCCTTGGTCCTCAGCACCACGTGTCAATATTTAGAGCTGACTTGTAGGTAAAACATGTCAAGTGTACTACCCTAATTTGGTTTCTCTAACACACCTTTTGTCAATTATTCAACTATATAGATGGTTATATATTTTATGTAGATATGCAGATTGCATCTTGCTCCTGAGAAAGTGGTGCCAAGTCCACAAAACACGTCAAGCATTATAGGATGCATTTTTTTCTGTTTCTTTATCATGTGTTTAGATGGTTTTATCTTATATTTTAATACCAATGTGATCTTTCACGCAATCAGGTCTTAAATCCATATGTCAATATCTTATGGTTTAATTGTATATTTTATGCACACATTTTACCATATGAACTGCTGTAACCATTATGCAATGTTTTCATATTTTGTTGATGAGACTACTTAATAAAATACTTATCTTTAATAAAAGTCTCAAATTTTCTCCTCTTCTTACATACACAGGAATGGAGGCACACTACCAATATGTGCCTGATTTAAAGTCCCAAATCTTAATTTTCTTGAAAAAGATTTTAGGCCGAGTTCACACTGCTCCGACATGGACTTCCGATGCAACTTTGACGCAACTTCCATGAACAGGATCTGACTTCGATCAGACAATACCAGGCCCTTTGAGTCTGCTATGAATCTTGAGGGCAGGAACCCTATGCCAACATTTTAAATAAAGGCACCCTTCGATCTCCTATGGATTTTGAGCGGAAACCACACACAAAAAAATGGGGTGGGGCCCCCACAGAATCCATATTAGACCCTTATTTGAGCACGCAGCCCGGCAGGTCAGGAAAGGGGGAGATGAGCGAGCACCCCCCCCCCCCCCCCCCCC
>BLSH010500889.1:2097484-2111248 GCA_018402905.1 Glandirana rugosa | reverse complement strand
AGACCCCGAGACATATTAGATAGACCACTGACATATGGGATAGACCCTGGGACATATGGGGATAGACCACTTACATATGGGATAGACCCTGGGACATATGGGGATAGACCCCGAGACATATGGGATAGACCCTGGGACATATGGGATAGGGTATACATTCACCAGATAGGGGTATACAGGGTCCCAGATAGGGTATACAGTCACCAGATAGATTATACAGAGCCCCAGATAGGGTATGCAGGGTCCCAGATAGGGTATACAGAGCCCCAGATAGGGGTATACAGGGTCCCAGATAGGGTATACAGAGCCCAAGATAGGGGTATACAGGGTCCCAGATAGGGTATACAGAGCCCCAGATAGAGGTATACAGGGTCCCAGATATGGTATACAGTCACCAGATAGATTATACAGAGTCCCAGATAGGGGCTCGTGGCGCCCCACCCCCCCTCAAAGTCGGGACAAATCTCGCACTTACCCCATCTAATAGGCGCAGGCTGTTGTGTGCAGAGATCGGCTTGCGGAGAGTGGGCTGACACTGTAGAGCTTCGCTTGCAGACAGCATGCTGGAGCCTGGAATGGATGGTGAGCAGCGTGGGAGTGGGGACTGAAACCTGGCAGAGTGCTGCGCCTGCGTGAGTAATCACACAGCCAGCACGTCCACCACAGTCCCGCCCCCGCCCACAGCATCCAATGCCAGTCAGTCACTGGCTCAGGGCAGACAATTAGTGAAGCACTTGCTTTCACTTTTATGACTGACTAATCGGTTCACTACTTGGAGCAAAGAAAAAAAAAAGAAAAGTCAATATACCGGCGCCTCCTGTAGGGGGTCGGGCTGACATTTTTTCTTTTTTTTTTTACTTGTCAGCGGCAGGGAGGTGGAGCCTAAGCGCCCCTTATTGACCAGCCGCCGCTGGGTACAAATACTGCTATTTTTCATTAAATTGTTTCTTAATGTGTTTTTCTGCCTTCTGGTAGCATCCTCCATGCGCTCCCAAAGCTCTCCTTTTCCCTCTCACTTCTGTTTCTTTGAAAATGGTCTGGGCCTGAATGAGTGCTGTCGGAAACTAACATGCACTGCTCGTGCATGTTAGTTTCCGGCAACACTCATGCAGCCCCAGACCATGACACTCCCACCACCATGCTTGACTGTTGTACACCTCACCTGGTTCTTGCCACACACGCTTGTCACCATCTGAACCAAATACGTTTATCTTGGTCTCATCAGACCACAGGATATGGTTCCAGTAATCCATGTTCTTAGTCTGCTTGTCTTCAGCAAACTGTTTGCAGGCTTTCTTGTGCATCATCTTTAGAAGAGGTTTCCTTTCTGGGATGACAGCCATGCAGACCAATTTGATGCAGTGTGCAGCGTATGGTCTGAGCACTGACAGGCTGACCCCGCACCCCTTCAACCTCTGCAGCAATGTTGGCAGCACTCATACATCTATTTCCCAAAGACTACCTCTGGATATGACACTGAACACGTGCATTCAACTTCTTTGGTCGACTATGGCGAGGCCTGTTCTGAGTGGAACCTGTCCTGTTAAACCATTCTATGGTCTTGGCCACCATGCTGCAGCTCAGTTTCAGGGTCTTGGCAATATTCTTATAGGCCATCTTTATGAAGAGCAACAATTATTTTTTTCAGATCCTCGGTGAGTTCTTTGCTATGAGGGGCCATGTTGAATGCCCAGTGACCAGTATGAGAGAGTGAGAGCAATAACACCAAACTTTACACACCTGCTCCCCATTCACATCTGAGACCTTGTAACACTAATGAGTCACATGGCACCGGGGAGGGAAAATGACTAATTGGACCCAATTTGGACATTTTGATTTAAGGGTGTACACCGTTTTGTTGCCAGCGGTTTAGACATTAATGGCTGTGTATTGAGTTATTTTGAGGGGACAGCAAATTTACACTGTTATACAAGTTGTACACTCACTACTTTACATTGTAGCAAGGAGTCATTTCTTCAGTGATGTCACATGAAAAGATATAATAAAATATTTACAAAAATGTGAGGGGTGTACTCACTTTTGTGAGATACTGAGTACACACATATATATATATATATATATATATATATATATATATATATATATATGTGTGTGTGTGTGTGTGTGTGGACGTTTCTTAGAAGAACATGTTATGGCAGACTGCAAGCATTTCTCACCAAATTCAGGGTGAGTCTGTCCAAATAGAAAGGCTTTGGACAGGCTCTGTTACTTACAATAATGAAGCTCAGGGTCTATGTTTTTAACCCTTTGAAGGACGGACAGTGTAAACATCTAGTTTACAACTGATAATGTGATCTGTCAGCACAACACAGGCACAACTAAGCAGTATCTATCAGTGCTGGAGCTATCAGAAAAGAACATCTAAATAGCAGCAATTTTTATTTATTTAATTATGCTAAGCATAGGTGTGCACAGGGGATGTGCTGGGTGTGCCTGGGCACATCCTAATCACCCAGTGCACCAAGACCAATGAGAAGACAGTACAGGACCGGCTGTACTGCATTATTTCAGATACTGATTCCCCTGCCAGCTTCTCAGGAGTCTGTTTAGAACCCTGATATTTCTCAAAAGCCCCCCAAAAGGACAGTTAAAAAAATGTAAAAAAAAAAAATGTAAAAAATTAAAAAAAAAATGTAAAAGAAATTAAAAAAAAAAAAAATTTAATTGGTTACCGACCAGCCGCCGCAGTTGTACTGCAGCAGGTCAGCTCCCCTTCGCAGATCTATGATCACCTGTTACAGAAGCAGAACAGGGACCTGTCGATGTAAATACGGCGGATCCCCATTCTGTCAGGGGACATGACAGTGATCTACTGTTCCCTGTAATCAAGAACAGTTAGATCTGTCATGCCCTGACCAGCCCAGCCCCCACACAGTTAGAACACAGTGAGGGAATAGGAACACAGTTAACCCCCTGATTGCCCCTGTGGGAGATTAGCTTATGGAGATCACTTTTCAGGGGAAAATATTTAGCATGGATGTCAGTTTCTTTAATGTCTGGCGGCTTGCCAGGTTTATTTTTACAGGTTTGCAAGATCAAAACATAAACAGAAAGCAAAATCTGGCCGTCTGGCGCTACACTAAACATAGAGATTATTCTCTATACAGTGTGGGGCTGTCCCCAACACCCACAAAACATGAGCATGTTGCAAACCTTGTTTTTAGGGTCCAATTTAGCACACAGAGCTCTCAGATCAAGCTCTAGTGAGATCTCTTCCTGGTCATTGAATGCAGGCAGAGAGAGGTTTGAGTGGACCAGAAAGTTCGAGCTGGAACCAGCTCTGCCACGGTGGCTGGCAAACCCTGGTTTGGACCCCCACTAGTCGCCTCAAAATGATCGCAAGTGAGGCCACTGAGAACTTAAACTGCTGTAGGGCCAGGAACCACCTAGTCACCCGGCTATTTTTCTCCCAGGTGGTTACACATCCATTTAAGGGGGGCATGGTCCATGACTAGCCTGAATGACCTTCCTTTAGGGCTTTTAAGGCCCATTTGTTGGTCAGGCACACCTTCTCCACAATGGCATAATTATTTTCGTGTCTATTAAGCTTCCTGCTTAACTAGACGACCGGGTGCTCCTCATCGTCTCTGATCTGAGAAAGAACAGCACCTAGTCCCACCTCAGAGGCGTCGGTTTGAACAACAGTCCGAGGTCACGAGCACCGGCTGTACTCAAAGGCTTTCTTCAATTTCTGGAAGGCCTTTTCAGCTTTGGCATTCCACTGACGCATTCCTGACGCTCTACCCTTTGTCAGATCGGTCAGAGGGACGGCAATGGTGGCAAAATTGGGGATGAAGCTTCGGTAATACCCTGTAATCCCCAGGAAGACCCGAACCTGTTTCTTGTTCACCGGTTGGGGCCACTTTTGAATGGCCTCAATCTTATTGGTTTGGGGCTTAATCAGACCTCGACCAATCACATACCCAAGGTATTTGGCCTCCTTGAGACCTATGGCACACTTCTTCGGGTTGGCTGTTAAACCTGCTACCCTCAGTGATTCTACTACTGCCTGCACGCGGGACAGATGTGATTCCCAATATGGGCTGTGGATGATGACATCATCCAGATAGGCCACTGCATAGGGCCGATGCGGCCTCAAAGTATTGTCCATCATCCTCTGAAAGGACGCAGGGGCCCCATGGAGACCAAACAGTATTTGTTTGTAATAGAAGGATCCCTCGGGGGTAGAGAAGGCCATTTTTTCCTTTGATGACTCTGTTAGGGGAATCTGCCAGTATCCCTTAGTTAGGTCTAGGGTCGTTATGTACCGAGCCCCTCCCAACATGTCCACAAGTTCATCAACCCACAGCATCGGGTATGCGTCAAATTTAGACACGTCATTCAGTTTACTAAAATCATTACAGAATCAGATAGTACCATTGGGCTTTGGGACCAGTACTATAGGGCTTGACAGGATGCTGTAGGACTCCTCTATCACGTCTAACTCCAACATGGTTTTTATTTCTCTCGCCACCGCCTCTCGTCTAGCCTCAGGTATTCGGTAGGGTTTTACATTTACACAGAACCCGGGTTCCATGATTATGTCATGCTGTAGCACAGTGGTCTGTCCGGGTAGGGAAGAGAAAAAGTCTCTATTTTTACTGACAAATTCCTTAATGTCATTTTGTTGCCTCAGTGACAAGGACTCGTTTATGGGGACATCCGGGTTTAGGGGTAACCTGTCCTTTTGGGGCGTGGGCACTGCCAATAAAGTCTCACTGTCCTTCCAAGGTTTTAGGAGATTAACATGGTATATCTGCTCCAGTTTCCTTTTCCCAGGCTGGTAAACCCTGTAGTTTACTTCCCCCACTCTTTCCCTAATCTGAAAGGGACCCTGCCAGTTTGCCAGGAATTTACTTTCAACCATGGGGACTAGCACCAGCACTCTGTCTCCTGGGTTCAAAGTTTGGGTTTTGGCACCCCGATTGTAAACCCTTCTCTGGGCCTCCTGGGCTTGCTCCATATGCTCTTGTACAAGGAGCAGGACAGCTGTGATTCGATCCTGCATCAAGGTGATGTGTTTCTATATGGGGAGGCCTCTCCCTTCCATGTCTCCTTTGCGACATCTAGCAGCCCCCTGGGATGTCTACCATACAAGAGTTCAAAGGGGGAATACCCCGTAGATGCCTGCAGAACCTCTCGGATGACAAATAGTGGTACGGCAGCAAAATATCCCAATTTTGCCCATCTTTATCCACCATTATTTTTAGCATACTCTTGAGGGTCTTATTAAACCTTTCCATCAGACCGTCAGTTTGGGGGTGGTAAACAGAGGTACGGAGATGGGAGATTTTGTTCAGCTTGCACAATTCTCTGGTCACTCTGGACATGAACCGGGTACCCTGATCCGTCAAGATTTCTTTAGGGATCCCCACCCGACTAAACACTTTGACCAGTTCCTTTGCGATAGTCTTAGCAGAGGTATTCCACAAGGGTATGGCCTCAGGATAGTGGGCCGCATAGTCCAGTATCACCAGAATGTGCTGGTGTCCCCAGGCAGATTTTACTGCTGGTCCCACAAGATCCATGCCAATTCGCTCGAATGTCACTTCAATTATGGCAAGTGGGACAAGGGGACTATGAAAATGGGGTGACGGGGCTGTCATTTGACACTCAGGGCATGACTCACAGTATTCTTTGATGTCTGCATACAACCCAGACCAGAAGATTTTCTGGGTTATCCTCTCCCTGGTTTTCTCCATGCCCAGATGTCCCCCCATTACATGACCATGGGCCAGATCTAGCACTATCTGGCGGACAGGTTTGGGAACCACTAGCTCAGGGGTGGCGAACACGCGGCTCTCGAGCCGCACGTGGCTCCCGGCCATAATGAATGCGGCTCTTTTCCTCTTATCATATTCTGTATATACTGTGGCTCTTTGCCAAGTTTCATGTTTCTCTCAGGGCGATCTCAGGCGGCTTGCATTGACTTCTATGATAGAAGTCTCCTCGCAAGCCACCTTGAGATCACCTCGAGCGCCTCATCGCGCCGCTCCAGTGTGAACCGGCCCTTTGGCAGATTGGATTTTGTTATGCTGCTTCTGACGTAAGGGATCGCCCATCATCTCCGCGGGTTACGTCTATGCCGGGAAATTAAGTAAACATACGCATGCAGGATGTTACCATCGTGGTCAAAATGGCAAAATGCAAAGCGAAACGAAAATATGAAGATGAATACAGGACATTTTTGGAAGAATGGGAAGATGCTTTCTTCTTTATTGAACGGAATGGGAAATCGCTGTGTTTATTATGCAATACTACGATATCACATTTCAAGGCTTCAAATCTTCAGCGTCATTTTAGCACTCTCCATGCTAATATTAACAAAGAATTACCCAAAGGTACTGAACTACGCAAGCACAAATTGAGCACCTTGAAAAGCCAGGTAAAAAGACAGTCTCAAATGTTTCAGCAATTAACCAAGCATGGAGAAACTGTGACACTTGCATCCTATAAAATGGCGTGGAACATTGCCCGTGCTAAAAAAACATACAATGAGGGCGAGTTGAATAATATGGTTTTAATTATGTGTTTTTGTGTGAGTGTTTGTCTGTTTTGGCAGGTCACTGCGTGGTGTGGCTCTCTGACTCTCACAGTTTAACATTTTGGCTCTTTGTGTCTAACTTGTTCGCCACCCCTGCACTAGCTGTTCCAGTTCGTTCTCTCCGCGTTTTACCACAAATCATGTAGGGAAAAGACACCCCCGATTAAGGTCCACCCCATCCATCACCTTCAAGTTTTCTCTGGCTCTGAGGAGAGTGACATCCCATAGTTGTTCTGTACAAAAATCCTCTCTCCAGTCCTCTAAGTCAGGGACTACATTCGCTTCACTCTCACAGTCAGGGACAGAGACATGGTCTGGGACATTAGCCATCTGCTGGGAGCCACCTTTCAGCTCCTCCGGCTCACCAGCCATTACAGGAAAAGGAAGAGGGTCTCCTTCTTCCTCGGTTCTGCCAGCAATTTCTCCTTTCTGTTGGCAAAATGGTCTGGTGAGATCTACCGTGCCTCCTCAGCAGGGGGAGCTCTTTCCTCCAGGCTCTCTGTGTCTTCCAACAACCTCCAAAAATGGGGAAAATCCCTCCCCACTATGGCTTCATGAAGCAGGGAAGGTACCTCTCCCACTGAATGGGTCACTCTGCCACAAGGGGTGTCAATCTCGACCAGCGCCGTCTGGTAGTCATGGGTGTCCCCATGAATGCAAATGACCTCGATAGTGCTAGGGTAAATTCTGGCCAGATTTACACAGCTGCTTTTGACCAACGTTATTACACTACCAGAGTCAAGCAGTGCAGTGACGGGTTTCCCGTCAATAGCAATCACACACATTTGCTTTTCCATGCGACTTGAGCATGATGCTATACATGTGACCTGTGAAAAAAGAGAAATGCGTCTTTTCATTACATGGGTTCATCATTCAGGGGACAATTGGCAGCAATATGTTCCAATGCATGGCATGGTATGTGTTCTATACCCAGTGCTCTCAAGGGTCCTCAAGACCTTCCTGGCTTCTTTGGCCAGTCTCTAGGTCTAGAGCCTCCCGGCTCTTTAACTGTATCAGTTTTATCAAATTTCCCCTCACCCCTGAACTCTAGAACAGTCTTACTGGGTCCGCCGGGCGATCTTTCACCTCTAGAGACATTGGAGTGGGGAGATGGGTGCATCAAGTCCTCAGCAGCCATGTATCTCTCGACGAGGTCTACCATTTGGCTTGCAGTTTTGGGGTCCCCATGGCTGACCTATTTCCTCAAAACAGCAGGGAGCGCCAGTAGATAGCGGTCCATGACCATGCATTCCACAATCTGGGGACCTGGCAAAGTCTCCGGCTGTAGACATTTCCTGGAAAGGTGAACTAAGTCGAACATCTGTGAATGGGGTAGCTTGTTGGTGCGATAGGTCCACTGATGCACGTGTTGGAACTGCCATGGTGACCCCCAGGCGTGTGAGTACCTCTGCCTTTTAGAGTCTCATAGTCCTGGACCTTATCTGTTTCCAGTTCGAAATAGGCTTTTTGGGGTTCACCGGTCAAGAATGGTGCTAGCAGTCGCCGCCCACTGTTCTTTTGGCCATCCTTCGCGAAGAGCAACTCTTTCAAAGGTCGTGAGGTACGCCTCTACGTCGTCATCAGGTGTCATCTTCTGCATGTGGTAAGAAGTGCGTACCAACTTTGGTTCCACTGTCATAGGAGATGCGGACCCCTTTTTTAACTCCAGCAGGGCTTCTGCAAACTGTCAGTTCATCTCCTGTTGTGCTGCAATAGCCTGCCTCTTACTGAGCCGCCTATTGTGCTGTGATAGCCTGGCGACTCTCCTCTCGCTGAGCTGCAGCGGCCTCTGCAACCTGGCGGTTGGTTTTACCGCTGGGCTGCATTGGCTTGTAGCAGGGCCTTCAACATTTCTTCCATCTTTGAAAGTTGCGACGCTGATCCTTCACCACGTGTGGGAGATTAGATCGTGGGGATCACTTTTCAGGGAAAAAGATTTAGCATGGATGTCAGTTTCTTTAAAGTCTGGTGGCTTGCCAGGTTTTTTTTTTCCTCTCTATACAGTTTAGGGCTGTCCCCGATACCCACAAAACATAAGCACATTGCAAACCTTGTTTTTAGAGTCCAAATTAGTACACAGAGCTCTCTCAGATTTCTCCCTCTGAGATCCAGGATTGAGCTCTCCTGAGATCTCTTCCTGATCATTAAATGCATGTGGAGAGGGGCTTGAGTGGACCAGTAAGTCCGGGCCGGAAACAGCTCTGCCATGGTGGCCGGCAAAACCCGAGTCGGACTCCCACTAGTCGCCTCAAAAGGATTGCATGCGAAACGACAAGTATCGCCCATCCATTGTGGTGCCTCACATAACGTCACACCCCCTAGAGTTTAACCCCTTCCCTGCCAATGACATTTATACAGTAATCAGTGGCCATTTAACCACTTCCACACCGCGTGCAGTATACTTACTGCATCAGTGTGGACGTGTCCCGCGAATCGCTGTAAATAAATGGCGATCTGTGGAGTGGCCGCCAGGGGGTGCGGGTGCGCCCGTGGCACTCCGGAGGAGTGTGCCCGCGGCTCGGGTGGACCCGATGTCCGCCGGCGAGCCGCGATGAGCAGCCATAGAAAAAGAACGGGGAACCGCCAAAGTACACAGGGCGGTTCCCTGTCAGTGGGATCAGTTAGATCTCTTATGCCCATAACAGCCCAGCCTACCCCCTGCAGGTTAACCCCTTCACTGCCAATGACATTTATACAGTATTCAGTGGACATTTAAATTTCTGATCGCTGTATAAATGCCAATGGTCCCAAAAAAGTGTCAAAATGGTCCGACATGTCCGCCCCAATATCACAGTACCGCTAAAAATTGCAGATTGCCTTCATTACTAGTAAAAATAATAAAATAAAAACCCCAGAAATTAATTCTCATCATCCATAAACGAAACGCCAATTGTGATTTTTTTTTTTTTACCAAAAATATGGGGAAGAATATAAAACCGGAAAACCGATGAAAAAAAATTTTTTTTATGCTTTTTTTTATTTGTATTTTAGCAAAAAGTAAGACATATTTTATTTTTTTTGCAAAATTGTCGCATTTTTTTGTTTATAGCGGCGATCAGAAATGACGCAGAGGGGATCAAATACCACCAAAAGAAAGCTCTATTGGGGGAAAAAAGGATGCAAATGTAGTTTGGGCACAACATCGCATGACCGCGCAATTGTCAGCTAAAGTGACGCAGTGCTGAATCGCAAAAAGTGCTCTGGTCCTAACATGGGAAATCCTTCCGGGGCAGAAGTGGTTAAAGCTCTGATTGCTGTATAAATATCATTGGTCCCAAAAAAGTGTCAAAAGTGCCTGATCTGTCCGCGGCAATGTTGCGGTCCCAATATAAATTGCAATTTGCTGCTATTACTAGTAAAAAAAATAAAAATAATAAAAATGCCATAAATCTCTTCCCATAGTTTGTAGACGCGATAACTTTTGTACAACCCAATCAATATACACCTGTTGTGATTTTTTGTTTTAACCAAAAATATGTAGAAGAATATATATTGGCCTAAACTGATGAATGCATGCATTTTTTAAATTTTTTTGGGATATTTATTATAGCAAAAAGTAAAAAAAAAAAATGTATTTTTTTTTCAAAATTGTCACTCTTTGTTTGCTTATAGCGCAAAATATAAAAATCCCAGAGGTGATCAAATACCACCAAAAGAAAGCTTGATTTGTGAGAAAAAAAAGGACATCAATTTTGTTTGGGCACAATTGCGCAATTGCCAGTTAAAGCGATGCAGTGCCGTATCGCAAAAAGTGCTCTGGTCGGGAAGGGGGCAAATCCTTCTGGGGCTGAAGTGGTTAAAAAATATTCAACCAAAGCCCCCCAAAAGGGCAGTTAAAAAAATGTAAAATATAAATTAAAAAAGAATTATTAAAACAAATATTTCAAAAAATCATTAAAAAAAATTAAGGCCTTGTTAAAATGTGCTATGCATTCTGTAATTTATGCCATGGCTGCAAAGCCATGGCAGAAATCTGTTTAGAACCCTGGTATTCCACCAAAGCCCCACCAAAAAGACAGTTAAAAAAAGTAAAAAGAAATAAAAAAATGTAAAATTAAAAATATTTCAAAAAATAATTCTAAAAAAATGAAGGACTCGTTCACATGCGCTTAGCTTTCTGTAATTTATGCCATGGCTGTGAAGCATAGCCATGGCAGAAATTTGTTTAGAACCCTGGTATTCCACCAAAGCCCCACCAAAAAGACACTTAAAAAAATGTAAAAATAACAAAAATTTAAAATATTTAAAAAAATAATTTAAAAAAATGAAAGACTCATTCACATGAGCAAAACAATACAATCGCCCCCTGGGACTTTAAATGAGGTCTGGATAAGGTGAACACACATAATAGTAGTATTGAAGTAAATAACTTTATTTTAAGCAGATCATGAAAGCATCATGGCATGGTTAGATATGAACATACATAAAATGTCCGTATAAAACAGTGTATTACAAAATATTGCAGTCAAAGGCATATATAAGCATGGTACATAGTAGGATGGTAAAAATTGTAATAAGCTTCAATTATCTCGACACGTTTCGCGAGCTCGGCTCGCTTCCTCAGGAGTAGATGCATATTATCTACAAGCCAGGTACCAATTATATGTGTTTCATAAGCAAAGATGACAATTGTATACAGGTAAGGCAGAAAGCAGGGAACCTAACAATATGGGTATTCCATACTTGCTATCCAAAAATGGCTTCAGGAACCGCCCCCTCCAGCCCGGGAGCTGAGGGAGTGGGGCCAGCGGCGCACAGGCGGAACCCCAGCGGGGAGCGGGCATGGCAGACAGCAAAGAGAAAAGAGTGTGTCCCTTGGCGTACCCACAATCCATATGTAATGCACTGGAAAAAGTATATGTGTAGTATCAGTATAGATTGATCTATAGATCGCTGCTGTACAAATAGAGTATTGAAGTAGATACATTGCTGTGTGGGTGGGCGTACAGATAGATATGTTGGAAAAAATAAGGGACCGAAAAGTGAGAAGAAAATGAAAGGATGAAAATGAAAATGGTGTGAATGAGCCAATATATGGTGAAAAGGTGAATACATGTGTTGGAACAATAGAAAAAATAACCATAGACCACCCCCCTTTTTTTCGACTCATTCACATGTGTTTTGCATTCTGTAATTTCTGCCATGGCTGTGAAGCATAGCATCGTGGCCGTGACGTGTACACCCCTAGCCGCTGCCTCTGTTGCTCTGTGTTTGAGCTTTGGGGTGCACACTCTAATGCAATAGGCTGCGCACACCTATGATGCTATGTGAATGAGAACATGTAACAAATATGTATTAAGTGTTATCCCAATTTGTCTGGAACAGTGGAAATACCCTTGAAACACATTTCTGAAAGTTTAGAAAATGGGAGTCTTAGTTCCGGTTCACACAGGGATGACCTGCCAGGTGACTTGTCAGTTCAATGCAGTACAATGGAACCGTTCTAATAGGAGCGACTCACGTCGCTCCGACATAGAAAAAGGTTCCTGTACTACTTGGGGGCGACTTTGGAGCAGCTTGCATTGACTTCTATACAGAAGTCAGATTGCAAGCCACGCTGAAGTTGCGCTGTGCGGGGCGGCATCAGAGTTAGGCGACTTTGAAGCCGCCTCTGTGTGAACCGGCACTTAATCCTCAGGGTAAGCAGTCATGTTGCATAGAGGGGACTGATGGTACCAAAAAACTGAGAGTGCAGATAGAATAAGATATATAGGAAGTACAAAATTAAATTTAAAAAGGCCACTGCGCTAGATCCGTTATAAAAGATGTGTGAGCTGCTAGCACAAAAAAGTCAGAACAAAAACGTCATAAACAAACTGGAAATAAAGGTGCAGCGCTCATAAAATTACATAAAAGGCAACAAATTAAAATAAAGTCCCAAGAGGGCGTGGCCTGGACATGGCCGAGTAGAGACACGTTTTGTGTGAGCTCCGTGCTTCTCCCTGTCCTCCCCGTCCTACCAGGCTCCCAAAGACCAGGCATGCTGTCGGCTAAGAGACACAGGACACGCTCAGCTACCCGCAGATCCCGTACGATCAGCCCGCAAGGCGAATTACAACGCTTCTTCTCCAAACTTCAGCAGTTATCCCCGGGGGCTAAGGTGGCGGCGCCACGTGGTCCCACTCTGGAGGCCCCGCTTTCCTTACACTTATCACAGCCTGCATTATCTCCGTCGACCCTCTCGCAGGACACCCCAGCGGTGTTCCGCCCGGAGATGTCAGCCTCAACACAACGCTCGGGAGATGTGGACAATGACATCAGGTCCCTGCTGCAAGCACTCCCGACTAAGGCGGACATTGAAGCCCTAATTCTCAGAGTGGAGGAGACTCATCGCCGGGATATACAGGCAGTAAAAGAAGACCTACAGGTGATGGAGACCAGAGTGACATCTGGGGAAGCGGCTATACAATCACTGGAGCAGCGGGTTGCCACACTGGAGCGCTCTGGGGATGCCCAACAAGAAGCTGCGGCCCAACTACAGCTACACCTCGAGGACCTCGAGGACCGGAGCCGCAGGAACAATCTGCGGCTCCGGGGCATCCCAGAGGCCACCGGACCAGAGAACCTAGGTGAAACAGTGATGGCGATATTTAATAGCATCCTACACCCGGTCCCACCGACCCTGGAGTTAGACCGGGTCCACCGCGCCCTGGGTCCGCGGTCAACGGACCCGAACAGACCGAGGGACGTCATCTGTCGGATACACAGATACGCTCAAAAGGAGTCTGTCCTCCGGAGCGCCTGGGACCACGGTGACGTGGAATTTGATGGAGCCTCCGTGAAAATTCTTCCAGACATATCGAGGGCCACCCTACACCGTAGAGCCATGCTGCGACCTCTGCTGGATCTTGCCCGGACGAAGGGTCTCACATATCGCTGGGGTTTTCCACTGTCGGTGACTTTCCGGAATGCGGGCAACTCCTTTACCCTACGCACTCCAACAGATCTACCAGCCCTCTTCCTGTTCATGGACACAGACCCGATCCAGGTCCCTAACTGGCTGAGGCTTCTGCCAAGAATGGGAGCCCCCTCCACAGGCCGCAATCCTCGGCCTCCACGTGAGCGGGGACCGAGAAGGAGATCCCGTGCACCTTCCCTGGAACGGTCGCGTGAGTCATAACTGTTGACTGTATACCCTGCGACCCCCTGTATGGCCCTTTAGACTTTATTGCCTTGTCAATACTGAGTGCGCTGGCAAG
>BLSH010500889.1:2071374-2089514 GCA_018402905.1 Glandirana rugosa | reverse complement strand
TCCCCAGTAGCACACTACCATTCTCCGTCAAACACACCCACAGCCTAACAATCTCTCACTATCTCTCTTTCTATTTCTCTTTCCTTCTTAATCTGAATAGAAAAAGTAGGGTGAGTTCGAGCCACTACCTTGATTCATTGGTAACCCCGGGAAGTGTACTTGGCAATTACATATGTCATACTTGCATAACTGTATTCCTTATGAAACACTTCATGTCTTTTATTATGTTGTGGTCTCTGTCTCACACCTTTGGTTAAATAAAAGATTTGAAAAAAAAAAAAAATAAAGTCCCAAAAGAGTTCCTTGGTGTGGGTATAATAATGAAACAACAAATGGAAGAGGTGGTCACCATGGAGGAGAACCATCACCGACACCCACACAAACTGCCTCTTACCATCACACGATGACCCCTATTATGGAGGTCTTACTGGCCTGTGTGTGGGTATATCTTGCAATAAGCTGGTAAGTGTTGTGGTGGTCAGTCGCTCTGATCCTAATTCCTCAAGATCGTACAATACTCCTGGTCTCCAGTACTCCACGCTAGCTGGCTCCAACCGACGCATTTCATCATCACTGACGTCGTCTGGGGTGTGTCAGTGATGACGAAAAGCGTCGGGTGGAGCCAGCTAGCGTGACGTCACTACCTTCCGGATCGTGGCCGCCATTGTTTTGGTTAGAAACAAACCACAATGTGTTTCACCGCTATCCTGTACTGAAGCTGCATGTGAGTGTAAATTTGTTTGTAGGAGTATTGTACGATCTTGAGGAATTAGGACCAGAGCGAACTCTTTTGGGACTTTATTCTATTTTAATTTGTTGCCTTTTATGTAATTTTATGAGTGCTGCAGCTTTATTTCCATATAGGAAGTACAATTTGTCACAGAATCAGTAGAATCCTAAATTTCTAATTTTTGATTTGCTTTCAGATCTGTAGAAAAACAATTCAGTTAATACTAAATGTATAACTGCTTAAAATGAGGGAAGGAAAGACATAAAAACATAAATGAGAAGAATGTAACTATTACTTTGCAACAAAACAATATCTTTTTACTTTCTTTTTGCAGAGGAAATGTTTGGCACTAATTATGCTTTATGGTGGTCACCGAATGCAACATTTTTGACATATGTAGAGTTTAATGATACAGAAGTGCCAATAATAGAATATTCATTCTATGGCGAGGATTCGGAGCATTATCCACAGACTGTTCATATCCCATATCCTAAGGTATGTCAGCAGTTGGGTTTACTTGTTACTTGGCTGTCATGCTGTTCCAGTTGTTCAGTAATGTTTGAATCACTGATATCTATTCCACGGTGACACAATATAGAGAGCTTATTTAAAGAGGAACTGCAATGTTTTGGGTCAATAATATTTTTTTTTCTCCTGTATTTTTTAAGTTAACTGTTTTGAAACTGTTGTGTTATTTTTTTTAATTAATTGTGAAAGCTAAAATAGCTAAATATGTTAAAAAAAATAATAAAAAGGGGATCTAGAGCTCAATCTGCTGGCTGGATAGAAGACTGCACAATGTTAATATGCACTTTTTCTCATTTACTTGACTAAATCTAGAAATTAAAATTAAATGAAGTCCTGACCATAGTAAATAAGGAAAGATAATATGTACAAACCACAGTATATTTCCTTTTAATTGTATTTATGGATATCTTTTTAAACTCAGTCACATATTTATCATAAAAAAACATACATATTCACACTGTGGTAGCCAGGAAAGAACGGTTAGACCGATGATGGCAAGCCAAGATATTCTGCCAGGGAATGTTGGCACACGCCTCCTCTATTACTCTTGAAAAGGAGTGCTAAAGCATCCGACATATGTTTAAAGCATCTATACCGTGTGCTTGGAGGCAAATAGGCAAGACGTGTCACTACCCAGAATCCCCTGCAGCAGCAGAGACGCCATATGTTGTGCAATTCTGCAACAGCTCCTGAACTAGCTTAGGGCATGTAAATAAAGACACTTCATTGGCATTTTCATTTTTACTCATTTCATCAAGTCTTCATGGCCAACTTTTATAAGCATATATACATAGGAGTAAGTAGAAACATTTAAATCGCTGGACCTCCTATTATCCTTGATACATAACCAAGTAGCTGGGATCGCAGAAACCAACAGTATGATGGTTAATCATTGAAATTTTAAAATGTAATTTAAATTTGTCTCTGAAGGTTCCCATCCATCCTGGTCATGCTATATCTAGTAGAAGATGGTCTCATTCAGCTGGACTTGTTCTGTAATGTTAAAGATGTTTCCTAGCTTGGCCAACCACGATAACAGTTGACCTTTAGAAACACTTCTGTCCAAAACACACAAGCTCTTCTTTTTCTTTTTCTTTCAATAAAACAAATGTGTAGCAGTGGTTATTCACATTCAACTGTACTTGTTCTGTAATGTTGAAAACATTTCTTAGCTTGTCCAAGCCTCTTCAGTTCCAACAAGTGTCAGGAAAATCCCATAGCATTTATATTCACACGGGTCGTACCAACATCTTTATATAATGCCATCTGCCTTTCCCATGGTGGCGGGATCACAGTGTAGGTGCTACCTGTGTGGGTATAAATACAGAACTATTCTCCTGACATGCATTAGAACTGAAGAAGTGGACAAGCTAAGAAATGTCTTCACCATTAGTCAGAACAAGTCCGGTTGAATGTGACCAACTATTGCTAGATATACTGTTTATTGAAAATGAAAAAAAGGGAGAAAGGAAAGCTTATGAGTTTTTGACTTAAGTATTCCTAAGCCTGGGTTCACACTTGTGTGATCTCAGAGATCGCATGTGATTCGCACCCTCACCGCAGGTGCCGATCACATGCGATCTCTGAGCAATGCGAGTTCAGTCATACAGTTGTATGGCTGAACTTGCATTAGATTCGCACACAAAAAAAGGTGCTGGGACCTTTTTTTCCCGCAGTGGAATCGCATCGCATGGGTGTTCTCACCCATGCGATCCGATTCATGTGCGAGTTCACAGTTCGGACTGTGATCTGTGAAGAAAACTGGCGGTGTCATTAACTTAGTATTGACACCCGCAGTGGTTCACAGAAGGCAGTGTGAACGGACTGCGGGAAGACTGCGATGTGGGAACCGGCTCTGTAATTGTGCCGATTCCTGTATCGCACATATGTGAACCGGTGCTAAAGGTCAACTGTGACCAAACAACCACTGCTGAGGTATCTCCACCAGAATTCACATTTCCACCAAACTGTTTTTGGCCAGATTATAGTGTGGTAGTGTTGGAATTAAAGTGGTTCTAAAGGATGTAGGTTTTGGAGAATGCAGAAAGGTATAAAACCTGTGCGCAGCAGCCCCACCAATCGATCCAGCAATGTGCACAAGAGCATCAGCTCTCTGGGGACTCTTCCTCCTCATTCGCTGAGACAGCAGAGGGAGCCATTGGCTTCCATTGCTGTCAATCACAGCAAGTGATCCAATGAGGAGAGCAATGGGGTGGGGCCAAGCCATGGCTCCATGTCTGAATGGACACGCAGAGCAGCGGCTTGAGAGTGCATCTGCTCGGATGCCCTCATTGCAAGCTGGAGCCTGGAGTGCCTGCAGGGGCCCCAAGAATAAGAGGATCGGGGCTGCTCTGTGCAAAACTGCTGCTTAGAGCAGGTAAGTATGACATTTATTTTTTTATTGTTACCTTTAATATCAAGTTTAAATAAATTTGGCATTACTCCAATAGGAGCGACATCTTGCATTTCTTTATCCTGTATTCTTGGTGCCCCAAATTCTTCAGCCTTGCAACCTCCCAATCTCAACACTCCTGGTAGTGGTGAGAGTTTGCTGCCCTCTATAACCTATTGCACTTCCTGCTGGCCCAGTACCATAATGGGCATTCTCACTGGCCAATAGGAATGTGCGGGAGGTGAGAGGGGGCCAAAGTGCTGCAAATTATGTTAAACGCACTCTGAAATACTGGGAAGGGCACCTAAAGATTTTCTTGGATCCTGCATTGTTGTACTGCAGCCTGTTCACTATCATTGCATCACTGAAAAAAGTACATTAAGTAAATAACTGGGGAGTCCAATGGCAGCAAAGTGACAGCTCCATTATGGCATTCTATAGGAGTGGCTGGAACCCAAAACCTTTACAGAGAAGTAAGAAATCCTGTGATTTCACCCATAATTGCCAACCCAAAAAATGCCAGCTTGAGTGGAATTAGTTGAAGGGGCACCAACGCAAAATTCATCATGGTGTCAGGCATTGGACTGCATAACATTGTACAGCCATTGTTCTATGCCATAAGTTATTTAAATTAAATGAATCCTACAAACTATGAATGCATTTATATTTATTTATACCTTTTTCCCCAAGTCAGGAGCTAAAAACCCCACAGTGAGACTGTTTTCCATAAACACAGAATCCCTCACAAGCCCAGTGTTTAAGGAAATTCTTGCACCACCGGAAATTAGATCTGGGTAAGATTGTTCATAGTATAAATTATTCATATTATTATTATTATTTTTATTATTCTTAGAAAACCGTTCAAATTTGGCTCTGTCTTATTCACTACCTTGGAGCAGAATGTGATTTTAAGGCTGGGTTCACGTATATGCGGTGTGGGACACCCCATGTGATTTGAATAGGACTCACACCGCATTCCTATTCAAATCACATGCGATGTCTGTGCGGTGCGATTTGAGCCATTCATTTGCATTGCTCAAATCGCACCAAATCTGCACAAAAAAGGTGCAGGATCCTTTTTTTTCCCCACACTGGAATCGGATCGCATTTGGGTTCACACCTAGGCAATCCGATTCTGTCAATCGCACTGCATTTTGCGAACCGTTTTGGGGTGTCATTAACTTAACCTTGACACCCCCTGTGGTTCGTATACACACCATGCGATTTCAATGTGGTGCGGTGCACAGTATTCGCTGAGGTTCCTGCACCGCATATATATGACCTGAAATTTTTTATTTAAATCCTTGTATGTTTAAGTTGTATGTTAATGTTAGCCATGACATTCTCTTACTTCATGGCTGTTAAATGTAACACTCATATTTGTTCAGTAAGTGCAAAATAATAATCCGGTTTGAAATTCAGAATTGTCCTCCACACAGTTCTTGTGTTATCTCAGGTAGTCAAATTAGCCCTCCTAGTTCCTGGAACCACAGAATAAGTGGTCTCTATGTTGTGGAGAAAATGATAGGAAGCGGATTTGAGTGGTTTATCAAAAAAGACACTGGGCAGGGCTGACACCCCTCAGCCCACAAAAATACCGCTTGTTGTCAGCCAATAACACAAAATAGGAGCTGTGCATCTTTTGCAGATCAACTGGCACTGTTCTGTACTTGTTGGGTCTTTAAAGGGATCAAACATGGGGGAATATGTATTGTAGAGATGTGCTGCATATTTTTGTGTCTGCTCAGATAAACATTGTTTAAGATAATGCTGCATGTATTAGACATTTAATACGTTCCATAACTAATCAGGGTGGATTTGATTTAAACCACTAGTAAAAAAAAAGCTTGATTTAAATAATAATTTTTAAAGAGCAGCTGTCATCTCTGTCCTGCAGCGGCTCCTCCTCTGACCCGCTATTGGCTTACCGACAGTCCCATTCACTTTAATGGGACGGCTGTTGATGCTGCAGTGACACAACAAGGGGAGGGACTTGGTGGCAGCAGGTGAGTGGATACCCGCTAACAGGCGTTGCCATGATGGATCTGAAATGACAGGGGCTCTTTAAATGTAAGGACTTATTCTTGCTGGTAGTTAGAATCTTTAATTTGCAAACAAAATGAAGGTTTCCTTTTTAGAATAATAAGCTGTCAGGTTAGTAAAACAGCAATATCAGAACCGATTCAATCATACAGTTTGTAGTGCACATAGATTTGCAAAACATTGGGATAAAGGAATATTCCTGAATTTTGTTTTATCTCATGGTTGCTGTGAAATTGTGTGAATGCATCAATGCAGTGCATGTTATCTCAGCTTGCAGAGCTTGGATTCATTGAATGAGTTTACCAAAAATGTGAATATTGCACAATATACAGCCTTGTGCTATATAACTAAGCCCCATTTCATGCTGAATAAGCTAAATTATTAATGTATCTTAAATAGAAGACTATCTTTAGATAAAATTTTACTCCAAAAACATTTTATTAAAATAAATTTAATAAATATTAAAAAAAATCAGATATGAATTTTTATCCACCCTGTAACTAATCAAGCTTCAGAGACATTCAGCTTTTGCCTATGCTTTGGTTACTGAAAATAATCCCCATATTTTTTTTTTTTGGGGGGGGGAGCAAATAACATTTTCTTTTCATTGTATAGCCTTTGAGCCTTTTTGAAGACTTATTTAATTTTCTATTTAGCAAACACAACAGGTGTTCTATTGCTAGATACAAAGGACTAACAAAGACCCATAGTTAATAACAAAAAATCATGATACTTGACAGTGTTATGCATACTCAGGAGCTGAGAGGCAGTATGTGAGGCCTGGCATTTTATAGAATAGCAGCTTTACAGCTTTAAGACTTTAGGTGACTTTTCATCAGTGTCTCCAAAGCTGAAAAATCAGACGTATACACGGGATGTAAAAGAATATTCCAAAATGAGCCTGCACTGCTAAAACAATATTAAAATGACCTATTCTGATTCTTGCATAATCCCTATCTTTTAGGCCATTCACAAAATGAATTTCACAGGAATGCATTGTGTGTTCCTGTGCGATTCACATGTGATCCAGTTGCAGTGCGATTTCAGCTCATTCATTTGAATGGGAGGAAAATCAGTGTGACAATAGTGAATATTCATTCGCTATTGTTACACAACTGGGTGGGCTCCGGGTTCTGCCCACCCTTTTTTGAAGCCTATTAGAGCCTCTGGCTCTAATCACGTGCTTCAAAAAAAAAAAAAAAAGATACCGATTGGAATCCAATGCGTCTGGTGCCCTGTATGTAGATTAGTGGGCCAGACACATGGATGGGGGGGGGGGGGCTGCCACTGCGTAGCTATGTGTATGCATGCCATTTCTCTGGGGCGGGAAGTAAGTTCTAAAGATGACAGTAGACCATACCTGTTTGAGGTGTGCTTGAATGCCCCTTGTAGTCTCTATCAGAAGCTCATGTGACAGGGTGACAACACAGGACAGCTATTGAGAGACAGGGACAGAGCATTGTCACCCTATAACAGGAAATGGCTTGAAACAAGACCTTCATGAAAGGGTCCCCAGGTATTATTTTAAAGAACGCTGCAGATTTTAACAATTTTAGAAAATTGAAAATCAATTTTTAAAATTGCATAACCATGTTAAAACGTATAAGAGATTTTGCTAATTGCGTTTACATCTACCATTAGCAAGACGGTTATTTTTACAAAATGTGGTGAGCCACAAAATACTTTTTTTTAATTAAAGCAAAGTGCAATGGGCTAAGTGCATTAAACTATAGCAATCATTCTGAATTGCCTTTTGACTCTGGATGTGCAGGGTGCAGATTATTATTACTAGAATGGCGTATCCTCTGAAGCTATTTCTTGAAATATAAATGCATCTCAACCATAAACACTGTTTGTTAATTTAATGACGATTAAAAAAAAAAAATCAACTGAAATGTAGGGGTTTTAAAATATTGTTAATAAACAATGATGGTTCAATGTAAAATAATATTAAATACAGGCAAAACCAAGAGTGACTGGGAGTGATATGAATCAGTACAATAGAAGATAGAGCAGATAAAATTGTTAAAGTGCACCCTCTACTGGTGAAAAAGTGAACTCTATCTATCTATCTATCTATCTATATCTATCTATCTATCTATCTATCTATCTATCTATCTATCTATCTATCTATCTATCTATCTATCTATCTATCTATCTATCTATCTATCTATCTATCTATCTATCTATCCTATTCTGTTACAGCAAACTCATTGAAAATCAAACAGTACAATGTAACATATACTAATGCTTCTCTGTGATGATTTCAGTGACCATTACATATGTGGAATGAACTGGGTGACAGATGAGAGATTGTCAGTTCAGTGGCTGAAAAGAATCCAAAATGTTTCTGTTCTTGTCATATGTGACCATGAAAATGCTTCTACAATCTGGAACTGTGCAACGGTATGTTGGGTCTATTTATCATCTCTCTATTATGGGGCTAATGACAACTAAAGCCGATAGTTCAGTTTTAGGTGGTTCTGATGTTAAAGGACTGAATGACATCTTCATGTATCTCATGGCTATTGCATAGCTCCCAACTGTCCTTGATTTTGATTTGGAACAAAGTCCCTCTGTCCCTCTTTCCTCCTCATTTGTTCCTCATTTTGGTCTGATCCAGTGGAGGCTGGTGGTATATTTTTTTGGGAGGGTGGGGGGTCGACAATCCATTCGCCGCCCCCAGCAGTTGGTTGGTCGGGTCACCCACACCCTCCCTCTCTGGTTGGTCGATCGGTCGGTCCCCACACTTACCCCATCCAGGTCACGGACTTCCTTCAGGCGGCAGCTTCACCCTGCATCTCCTCCTTCCTCCTCCTCGCCGGCCAATAGGATCGCTACTCCTCTTGGGTCTCAGGACCCACTTCCTGAGCTGGGATTGGCCAGGAGGAGAATCAGGAAGACAATAGCAAATATTAATTTGCTATTGTCACACAACTGGGTGGGCAGAGCACTGCACCCAGAGCCCACCCTTTTTTGAAGTCCATTAGAGCCTCAGGTTCTAATCATGTGCTTCTAAAAAAAAAAAAAAAAAAAAAACAGAATGCATGCGTCCGGCGCCCTGCATGTAAATTAGGGGCCAGGCGTATGGATTAGGGGGGCGGCGCCCCTGCACCCCATATGGACAGTCTCCTGCTGGTCTGATATACATATATATATATATATATATATATATATAATGCACTATTTATCTATCAAAAAGTTTTTCCCAGTGCTAAACATTTCATCTAAATTCTAAATTGCTGCAATTGTAAATTACAAAAGCCCACATAAAGTCATAGTGGTAATAGAAAAGCACTTGTGGGTTTAATCAATCTTTTTTTTTGTACAATTCCCCTTTAGGGGGGCATGGCATGGGGTGTGTCCTATGCCTACATACTTTTGCTTATAGGTGTCCCTCGTTCCCATCTCAAAATTATGGAAGGTATGATATTGTGTCAGAGAGATCTCTGAGGATGAACCATTTTAACAGCAACTTTCACTGACTTGTTTTAAAGGTGCCCCAAACTCCCCCAGTGTGCCGCCATCATATTTTTTGTCTGGGCCTGGTTCACATGTCCTTGCTAGAATGCAGACTGAAGGGGATGGGGTGTGTGTATGTGAGGTATATATATGTGTATTCATTTGTTGATTAATCATGTTTTATGTATTTTTTCTACTTAACAGCCCATTTATGAGGAGAGCCATACCGGCTGGGTCGGAAATGTAAGTAGCGTTATATCAATTAGCTATATATATATACATACAGTATCTCACAAAACTGAGTACACCCCCTCACATTTTTGTAAATATTTTATTATATCTTTTCATGTGACAACACTGAAGAAATGACACTTTGCTACAATGTAAAGTAGTGAGTGTACAGCTTGTATAACAGTGTAAATTTGCTGTCCCCTCAAATTAACTCAACACACAGCCATTAATGTTTAAACCGCTGGCAATAAAATAATACCCCTAAGTGCAAATGTCCAAATTGGGCCCAATTAGCCATTTTCCCTCCCCAGGTTTCACAAGGTCTCAGGTGGGAATGGGGAGCAGGAGTGTTAAATTTGGTGTTATCGCTCTCACTCTCTAATACTGGTCACTGGAAGTTCAACATGGCACCTCATTGCAAATAACTCTCTGAGGATCTGAAAAAAAAAATTGTTGCTCTACATAAAGATGACATAGGCTATTAGAAGATTGCCAAGACCCTGAAACTGAGCTGCAGCACAGTGGCCAAGACCATATAGCGGTTTAACAGGTCAGTTTCCACTCAGAACAGGCCTCGCCATGGTCGACTAAAGAAGTTGAGTGCACGTGCTCAGCGTCATATCCAGAGGTTGTCTTTGGGAAATAGACGTAGGAGTGCTGCCAGCATTGCTCCAGAGGTTGAATGGGTGGGGCGCCAGCCTGTCAGTGCTCAGACCATACTCTGCACACTGCATCAAATTGGTCTGCATGGCTATTGTCCAAGAAGGAAACCTCTTCTAAGGATGATGCACAAGAAAGTCCGCAAAAACAGTTTGCTGAAGACAAGCAGACTAAGGACGTGGATTACTGGAACCATGTGCTGTGGTCTAATGAAACCAAGATAAACTTATTTGGTTCAGATGGTGTCAAGCGTGTGTGGTGGCAACCAGGTGAGGAGTACAAAGACAAGTGTGCCTTGCCTACTGTCAAGCATGGTGGGGGGAATGTCAGGGTCTGGGGCTGCATGAGTGCTGCCGACACTGGGGAGCTACAGTTCATTGAGGGAACCATGAATGCCAACATGTACTGTGGCATACTGAAGCAGAGTATGATCCCCTACCTTTAGAGACTGGGCCGCAGGGCAGTATTCTAACATGATAATGACCCCAATGACACCTCCAAAATGACCCCTGCCTTGCTAATGAAGCTGAGGGTAAAGGTGGTGGACTGGCCATGCATGTCTCCAGACCTAAACCCTATTGAGCATCTGTGGGGCATCCTCAAATGGAAGGTGGAGAGAGCGCAAGGTCGCTAACATCCACCAGCTCCACAATGTCGTCATAGAGGAGTGGAAGAGGACTCTAACGGCAACCTGTGAAGCTCTGGTGAACTCCATGCCTAAGAGGGATAAGGCAGTGCTGGAAAATAATGGTGACGACACAAAATATTGACACTTTGGGTCCAATTTGGACATTTTCACTTAGGGGTGTACTCACTTTTTGTTTAGACATTAATGGCTGTGTGTTGAGTTATTTTGAGAGGACAGCAAATTTACACTGTTATACAAGCTGTACACTCACTACTTTACATTGTAGCAAAGTGTCATTTCTTCAGTGTTGTCACATGAAAAGATAGAATAAAATATTTACAAAAATGTGAGGGGTGTACTCACTTTTGTGAGATACTGTATATACCACAATTCACAACTGGGAGCTCTTGGGACAGTTAGGGGGATTCATATAGAGTGTCTAAGACACTCTGTAGAATTCTCTAGGAGAAAAACAGATGCAGCGGTCAGTACAGTGGAGCCGTTAAGTAGGTGAGTAATGAAATCCACAAACGGGTGCTCAGTCCTCTCAAACATCAGTCAGCAGATAATCAAACGAATGGAAGAGCCGGCTGTGATCAAGGCTTCCTGCTGAAACGCGTTAGCCCCTGTAACTGTTTTGACTCACTACCATGTATTAATAAAGCATTTGCAAAGACTTCTAGAGTTGCCGGCTCTTCCATTCTTTAGATTATACTCTTCAGATTTCTGTTGTGCTTCCACTTATGAAATGTTAGTGTGGGTGGCAGATTCATGTATCGGTTGTAAAAAGGGGAAATGTGAACAGGGCAGAGACTATTAGTGGCATATAAAGCAGTGAATGTGAGATTCACCAAAATTTCACTGCAGACAAATGAATTACTGTAATTTAAAACACATGTACCAGGAAGGCACATCTGCAGTGAATGTGTGGTGAATGTTACATTCAATGTTTTTTAAATATTCTCTTGACTGATCTCTAAATCCTGATTGGCTAAGCCGGCTTATCAGAAAAACCTGAATGGATTCTCCCATCCACCCATTCGAGGCATATGAAGAAATCCTCCCCGATGACATTGGGACTCCTCTGATCAATTGGCTGAATGCACTGATCAAACGCAAATTTTCCAACAGTTCTGTTTGAGGAGTTGATCACTAGTTTTACTCCTTTTGAATAGGAACTGCCATAAATTAATCAAAATGTAGCCTGTCCTTGCTAAACTATCTTTGGCCGGCTTAAGTAAAGCTAAATAAAGGACCATATATAAGTCTTTCTTAGGTAAATATGCATAATAATAATAATCACAATTTAAAGAATATGCAAACCCAACTATTCATATACCTAATATGTGCCTGCTGTACCATGTACTTGTATGAAAAAGTATCCTGTTCTTGTATTGCTTCCGTTGCGGGAAACTCCTGGCTTTCCTGCCAGTCCCTCTGCTTTCCTATTAAAAACTGGCCACACCAGGCATAGGAGTACAACGTGGTCAGTTCTCTAGCCTGCTCTCCAATGATAAGACTTTTGCTGACACGCCCCCCTGCACAGCATTTCACTAGGAAGATTAGTGTGCTGCTGTTTCTCCTCCCCTGGCTCTCCGTGCAGCTGAGAACAGAGGGAGTGTAATGGCTTATAAAAAAACTGGAAAAATGTATTCAAACTGTGTTTTCTGTCTATACATAAATGCTTTGCCTTGCATTTCTATTTCAAACTGAATGCCTTGTTTTACAAGGTAAGGATTTGCATATACTTTAAGACTGAATATCCAGTAATATCATGTGGACCAATTAAAAAGCGATTAAACATATTCATACCAAGCCCATTACAGTGCAATCGCAAACAATTTTCAAGGCAAATTGGGGGAAAGTATTGTACAATAGACAATTGCCATGCTTATGCAGGTTTTAATGCGGAGAGCAATCCATGTGCAAGCCATGATAATGTACCCATAGCAATGTTCTTGAACACTAAGGCTGGCCATACATTATACAATTTATTACAATTTTCTGTACACTTTTCTTTAGATTTACCTTCAACTATGTAGTGCCTAATTGAATACAATTGGAAGTGCTCTTTAGTTTTGACCTTGTATGGTTTTGGTAAATCTAAAGGAAAATTGCAGTTGAAGATGTATGGCCAGCCTAAGTTGGACAGCAAGACCGTCTGTGCGCTACAAAAATGAGGTAGTGCACTGGGTAACAAGAACTTGTTATCTCACTCTATTGCATAAAAGACTGCAGTCGTTTGTAAGTGAAAGCTTTTTCTTTCTTCTTAGTTTGGGCCCAGCGATCCCTACTTCACATCAGGGACCAAATATTACAAGATCATTAGCAATGCAGATGGTTACAAGCATGTGCACTTCTTTGCTTCAAGGGTAAGTCACCTGAATGAGCCATAAGAGGTAGTTTCTGGAATAATTTACATACAAGTTCATACTCAGCATAGTTTCAGATGGGCAAAGGTACAGATATGTGCAGCTACTATGTTTTACTGGAGTGTGAACTGTAATACCCTCTAGTTTCTAATTACAGTGGAACCTTGGATTACAAGCATAATCCCTTCCAGGAGAATACTTGTAATCCAAAGCACACGTATATCAAAGCATGTTTCCCCATAAACTCTGTTAATTTGTTCCACAGCATTGCTTGTCAATGCAGTAATATATGTGGGCAGATGTCCGGGAATGCCTGGAGTATGCAATACCATATGTGGCCAGAGGTGTGGTGGCGCCGGTGAGGCTCGGAAACTACCGGAAACACTCGGGAACTGTTTACACTTTCTGTATTTCCGAATGCTTCCAGGGAATCTCCAAGGCTCACCAGCGCCCCCGTTAGGGTTGCCACCTCACCCCTTTAAACCCGAACACATATGAAATACACAGGTTGTTCTGAGGCTAATTTAATGCAGATAAGGCAAGTGAGTTTAATTGCCACCTTAATCAACCCCAGAACCTGTGTAATTAATGTGTGTTCAGTTTTAAAGGGATGAGGTGGCAACCCTAGCCCCCGCACCTCTGGCCACATGCGGTATTGCATGCACAGAGGCTTAATTCTGCTCATTATGGGAGACAGCGCTCGCAAACTGAGTCAGAATTTAAAAAAAAAACTGCTCGTATTGCGAAACGCTCGTTAACCGCGTTACTCGCAATCCAAGGTTTTACTGTACTAATGACGTGGAGAGGTGAGATGTGGGGGGGGGGAGCAATGCCGAATATAGCTTCTTAGTTTTGTTGTCTAGCCACTTCCGGACCGCCGTACGTTGTTTGACGGCGGTACTTTGAAGTGGAATACTGTTGTTATGGTAGCAGATAGCTACCATAACCCCGGTATCTTTTTTTTCAGGAGGCGATTCTGTACAAGATAAAAGTGGTCTTAGCGGCGGATTCGCCGCGAGATCACTTTTATCAGCGGCGGGAGAGGTGCCCCCCCCCCTCCCTCCGCTTTCCGGTCATCTCCGCCGCTTACTGGACCCGCCGGCAGCAGCGGAGATGATCGGGTCCTCTCACTCCAGTGTCCGTGTGCCGAGTGAGCGGCTGAAGCCGCTCACCCGGCTCCATTACATGGCTGGGCGGAAGCGACGTCACAAGTCGCTTCCGCCCAATGCTCTTAAAGGGGACATTTTTTTTTTTCCCCTGCCACTTTTTTCAAAATTTTTTTTTTCTTTTTTTATTGCATTTAAGTCTAAAAATGAGATCTGAGGTCTTTTTGACCCCAGATCTCATATTTTGGAGGTCCTGGCATGCTTTTTTCTATTACAAGGAATGTTTACATTTCTTGTAATAGGAAAAAAAGTGATCAAAATTTTCTTTTTTTTTAAAAAGTTGTAAAAATAAAAATTAAAAAGTAAAATACATAATTAAAAAGAAAAAAAAAAATTTAAAGCGCACCGTCCTTGCGAGCTCGCGCGCAGAAGCGAACGCATACGTAAGTCCCGCCCACATATGAAAACGGTGTGCAAACCACACACATGAGGTATCGCCGCGATCGTTAGAGCGAGAGCAATAATTCTAGCCTTAGACCTCCTCTGTAACGCAAAAATGCTAACCTGTAGAATTTTTTAAACGTCGCCAATGGAGATTTTTATGTTGCAAAGTTTGTCGCCATTCCGCGAGCGGACGCAATTTTGAAGCATGACATGTTGGGTATCATTTTACTTGGCATAACATTTTCTTTCAAAATACGGAAAAAAATTTACCTAACTTTACTGTTGTCTTATTTTTTAACTCAGAAAACTGAATTTTTTCAAAAAAAAATCGCGCTTTTAAGACCGCTGCGCAAATACGGTGTGACATAAAGTTTTGCAATGGCCGCCATTTTATTCTCTAGGGTCTTAGAAAAAAAAAAATATAATGTTTGGGGGTTCTAAGTAATTTTATAGCAAAAAAAACTGTTTTTAACTGATAACCTCCAAACTCCAAAAAGAGGCTCGGTCTTAAAGTGGCTAGAGCTCATTGGCTGAAGCTCTTGTAGCAGAGTGAATCCAATAAAGACAGTGAACAAATGTCAACCTCCAAATAACACAAGTGGAAAAACAGGATGAAGGAAATAGGATGATCTTGACTGATTTGAGGGCAAATGATACAGCAAGTAATGGAGATGGCGGAGCTAGAGAAATGGTTAGTCAGTAGAGATGAGCAGAAACACTGATTTTGCCACTGGTGAAATTTGCTAAAGCAGAAACTAGACATGCAATTTGTTTTGTTCTGAACTGAAATTCGGACACATTTTTGTTTTTTTTCAGGAAATTTGGATGTATTCGAATTTCAACGAATCTGAAATAACGGAAAAAAAATTTGCATTGAAATCGGTTCGAATAGTTTTCAAATTGATTCGAATTGTTTTTGAATAGTTTTCAAATTCAAGTTTGAAAAGCTTTCAAATTCAAAACGTTTTCAAATATGAATAGTTTTAAAATTCAAATTCGAATAGTTTTACAATTTCCAAAGAGAATAAAATAACTAAAGGAATGGAATATAAAAGAAATAGAATAGAATAGGAAAAAATATAACAGAAAATAAAAGAATAGAATACAATAGAGAAAACAGAACAAAATAGAAAATGAAAGAAGAGAATAGAATAGAAATGGATAGAATAGAATAAAAAAAGAACTGAATAAAATAAAAAGAATATAACCATCTTCTAAAATTTGAATTTCATAGAGAATAAATTTGAATACATAGGTAAAGGAAATAATAAAAAAAGAATAGAATAGAAACATCTGTTTTACTTTATTATATTCTATTCTTTTATTTTTTGTTATATTATTTTCTATTCTATTATATTTCTTTCTATTCCTTTCCTTTATTTTCTATTCTATTTTATCCTCTTTGGAAATTTGAAAACTTTTCGAAATTGATTCGAATTTGAATTCCGAAAATTTAAATCGATTTGAATACGAATAAACTAAATGAATTCCAAAATCGAATTAAAGGGGTTAAACAAATTTAACTAAACAAATTTATGTAAATAACAAATGAAAACAAAACTGAACTCATTTTTTCATTCTGCACATGTCTATCAGAAACGCTCAATCCCACTCATTGAGCTTCTTAGTTGTTTTTCCCAAACAATTTTCACCTATCTACTCTTATGTATTTATTTATTTTATTTAGAGGGTGTGTTTCTTCGTGTGTGTGAGGGTGGGGGTGTATTTAGAGTAGTTTACAAGCAAAGAAAGTTCTCTACCTCCTCATTCCTCTCTGGCTCGCAGAACGAGTAACAGCTGGGAGTCTTAGCAACACCCTAGCAACAAGGCAAGACAAGGCAAGACAAGGTGATGCCATCTCTCAGAATGTTTTGGCCAGACTTTGAGAGGTCGGTAAATAACCCATGCCTACAGCAAGGGAATTATCCATGTTTAGTCAAAGCTGGATCATTTGTTTTTATCAACAGGCACTCCCTTACCTGTGTAGAAGGGTTGTGTGTTAAGGGTGAAGTAACCCTTTAAGATCCAACAGCATTAGCATCGTTGTCATGTTTGGATTCACTTGATTTTTACACAAATAAACGTTTGATACAGATAATTGTCTGTCTGCCAGCTCTTTTTTTTTTTTTTTTTGTGAAGTTTAATGTATTTCATTTATTGTTATTTATGTTTTTCCTTTTTGTCTGTTCATTTTGTCGTCATTTCTGTACTGTGACTTTACATGTTTTATTTTTTTAGCTGTTTGGTTTTCTCTTTCTGTGAATAATAGAACTAATGAGAAGCAGGATAATTGAAAGAAGCTTCCATAACCATCAGAAGCAAATTTAAGCCAATTGCATCCATCAAAATCTATCTAAAATGACCTTAATTTTGCATTTTTAATGCATCTAATGCATTTTGCCAAAATGATGAAATGTTGTTAAAATCTAAAGTTTTTTCTTATAGGATTTCAGAGAAATGAGAGCATTCGTTTTCACTCAACCCTATTACTCAATAATGAATAAGTAGTGAGAAGTGTAATTGCATAGGAAGGGAATTACACGGAATTAGAGATGTTCTTTAAAAATTTTTTAGCTATTCATGTGAACAAGTGGAGGAGGAGAGGACAGCCCTTTGAGTGTTTAGGTGATGTGAATAGATATTGTGCATGAGCTCTGACGCATGTACAAAAATAAAAAATTAAGTGTTAGTAAACCCACAACAGTCAAATAAGTCTGTATATGCAGTAATGCATGCTTGTTATACTCACTGTGGAACCTAACGGGTTAAACCTCTGCAATGTGTAAAAAGGCTGTTTGATCCTATCTCCTCTGATCCTCCCCTTCTTCCGTGTCCCCAATATATTTCCTGATAATACAGAGCCAGGGGACAGGCTGCACATGCTCAGTTTGGTGTGTATTGCTAGAGATTTATTTTTCTTGGGAGGGTGCAGGTGATTGGCACAGGGCCAATCAGCACTGTCCAGATAGAGGGTTAGGGGTCCTGCAGCCTGATAGGACAGTCAGAGTAGAATGAAAACTCCTCCTCCTACAAGCTTTAACCAGACACTGATAGAAGTCACAAGACTGCTATATATTGCTGATGAGTAGAGTTGAGCGAACCTCTGGAAGTCCGGGTTCTGCTGGTACATCCGAACTTCGGGACAAAGTCCGGGTCCGGGTCCGGACGGAACCCGAACGATCGCACGGACAACGAACCCCATTGAAATCAATGGGGACCTGAACTTTTAGGCACAAAAATGGCTGTAACAAAGTCCTGGAAAGCCCTAGAGGGCTGCAAAAGGAAGTAAAAGGGGGGTAAGGGTAGGGCAAGTGCCCTACAAAAAAATGGGGACAGGGAAATAACTTTAAATATTTTTAAAAAAATAAAAACATAAAAAAAACAAAAATGGAGGTGAATGTGGATCATCTTCAAACTGTGTCTGAAAAGTATTAATTAACGGTAGAAGCCATATAACTGTTCTAAAATCATCTTCAAACTAGGGCAAGTGCCCTACAAATAAATGGGGATAGGGAAAATAAATTAAAATCAAGTAAAAAAACGG
>BLSH010500889.1:2000702-2047041 GCA_018402905.1 Glandirana rugosa | reverse complement strand
GCCAGAACCCCTCCCCACATGGGAAGGGAAGAGTTCCCACCTACGATCTGTACTGCTGGGGTGTGGAAATCACACACCGCAGTGGAGACTGAGACTGTGGTAGCATGTGTGCCTCCTGCAGTCCCGCCTTCTGAAATCACCAGAGGTGGGGTCAGTTCCTGCTAGCCCACCTAGTCAAATCAAGGCAAGTGGGGTGTCGAGCTAGGTGAATGCTGGGTGGGTCAAGGAGGAGCCTGCCCCCTTGAGGTGGGGGATGGGCGATAACACCAAAACAGGGTGGATGTCCGGGCATCCACTGGCCGCTTGCAAAGCCATATGAGATTCTTGCCAACAGGAAAGCTGAATGGGTCGGGCTCAGGGGTTACATGTAGAATGGGTTTGCGCCACGTGTTCCCATAAAGCGACAAGCGCCCTTAGGGGGAGACGTCTGCCCAGTGCACACTGTCAAGCCCTCATAGAAACACAGACACAGCAGAAAACAGCTAACCTAGAACTAGAACTAAAACTGCCTCTACTCCCCTCCGGCCACCAGAGGGTACACCCCTCCCCAAGACCGGGTCCAGAGCAGTGCTGGGCTCCCATCCCACCCCCCAGGTAACGCACGCTGTGGCCCTGGGATCACCCTGGCATGACTCACCACTTAGGGGGATGCGGTGGGCGCCCAGACCCCCCGCTGTCATAAAGCAGTTAAAGTGAGTAGAGTAAACCCTCAAATGAAATATATTACATATGTCCAACATTTGAGTCCCAGCAACCCGACCGCCCGTTGCCCCCCACTCAAATGGGCGAGGGACCCCAGGGGCACGGCCACTCCATTGCCATCATCTGGGACGGACTTGAAACCTCCCACTGTACCGCAAGTTACGAGCATAGAGAGGCTTTGCTCTGTGGGTCTTCACCCCCCCCCAGAGCTCAGTCCCCCCCCGTTGAACATGGCAGGTGTGTCCAGTCACTGGGTAAAACACACCCGGAGCGTGTGACTGGCCCGAGGAGTGAGCGGGTGGGAAGCAGCCCCAGGTCTGGAGATGAATCATGGCGAATGGTGGACATCTCCGTCGGGGATAGACACATTCCCAATCATGTATGGAGCAGTCTCCATGTCCGCGACCAACCATTGGATACTGACAAGGCAAAACAGTATAAGACATACATAACAGTCGTCAGAGTTTGCATGTACAAGTCTAATTATTGCATAACTATAAACGGAGTAGTAGCTTGAAAATCTAGCCACAAGCAGTGTAGTACCATGTGTTGAATCTGTGAATATGTCCGGGGGGTGAAGGCAAGAGGGATAGTGTGTGTGAGACCCACCACCTGTCTCACTGTAGGTGGAGGGGCTGAGCCCAGGGGAATAAGAGGTCCTCAATTCTGGATCTTCTAGGCCCCTGTTATGGGACTGAAGGGCCTCAAGTTCCTAGCCTTACCACTGGAGGTGGACGTGTCTCAAAATAGGCCTTCATGATCCAGGGTAAGGAAGTTGAAAGCTCCCGGGCACAAAGATATTGTCTGTCCGAGGAGGCTGTTCATTACAAGAGACCCAGGGGCCTTGGATTGATGAACTTATCCCCAAATAAGCTGGTATCCCCCGGGAAGTTAGGGGATGTGTGGGGCGGGCCTAGAAAATGCTCACCCAGTGCCCTCCAGTTACTCATTGCTTACCATCCAGGGGTATTTGGCATCTTGCATCCCCTTCCTCCCTCCACCCCCCACCCCGCCCGTCATGTAAGCTGAGCGGTAATATTCCCAAAGTATTTACCAGGTTTTCAAGGAGTGGAATCTTCTTGGCTTTCCGGGTTTCAGAACACACATGGCCTTGGTCCAGACTGCTCAGCTTGCTACGCTGGTAGACTGCTTAACTCTAAAGAAATTGATTATTTTTATATGTGAATTTATACAATAAAGTTATAAATGGGTTGGCAAGTTTCTGGGTGTTTGTTAGGGAATTTGTGCGTTGAAATGTTGCTGTGATTTCCACCCTACTTACAGTGAGGGAAAAAAATATTTGATCCCCTGCTAATTTTGTATATTTGCCCACTGACAAAAAAATTATCAGTCTATAATTTTAATGGTAGGTTTATTTTAACAGTGAGAGACAGAATAACCACAATATCAAGAAAAACACATTTCAAAAAAGTTATAAATTGATTTGCATTTTATTGAGTGAAATAAGTATTTGACCCCTTCGCAAAACATGACTTAGACTTGGTGACAAAACCCTTGTTGGCAATCACAGAAGTCAGACATTTCTTGTAGTTGGCCACCAGGTTTGCACACATCTCAGGAGGGATTTTGTCCCACTTCTCTTTGCAGATCATCTCCAAGTCATTAAGGTTTTGTGGTTGACGTTTGGTAACTCTAACTTTCAGCTCCCTCCACATATTTTCTATGGGATTAAGGTCTGGAGACTGGCTAACCCACACCAGGACCTTAATGTGCTTCTTCGTGAGCCACTCCTTTGTTGTTTGGCCATGTGTTTTGGGACATTGTCATGCTGGAATACCCATCCACAACCCATTTTCAATGCCCTAGCTGAGGGAAGGAGGTTCTCGTCCAAGATTTGAGGGTACATGGCCCCGTCCATCGTCCGTTTGGTGCAGTGAAGTTGTCCTGTCCCCTTAGCAAAAAAACACCCCAAAGCATAGTGTTTCCACCTTCATGTTTGACGGTGGGGATGGTGTTCTTGGGGTCATAGGCAGCATTCCTCCTCCTCCAAGCACAGGAAGTTTAGTTCACGCCAAAGAGCTTGATTTTGGTCTCATCTGACCACAACACTTTCACCCAGTTCTCCACTGAATCATTCAGATGTTTATTAGCAAACTTCAGATGGGCCTGTACATGTGCTTTCATGAACGGGGGACCTTGCGGGTGCTGCAGGATTTCAATCCTTCACGGCATAGTGTATTACCAATTATTTTCTTGGTGACTATGGTCCCAGCTGCCTTGAGTTAATTGACAGGATTCTCCCATGTAGTTCTGGGCTCATTCCTCACCGTTTTCATGTTCATTGAAACTCCACGAGGTGAGATCTTGCATGAAGCCCCGGACCGAGGGAGATTGACAGTCATTTTGTGTTTCTTCCATTTGTAAATAATCACACCAACTGTTTTCACCCTCTCACCAAGCTGCTTGGCGATGGTCTTGTAGCCCATTCCAGCCTTGTGTAGGTCTACAATCTTGTCCCTGACATCTTTTGACAACTTTTTGGTCTTGGCCATGGTGGAGATATTGGAATCTGATTGATTAATTGCTTCTGTGAACAGGTATCTTTTATACAGGTAACAAAATGAGATTAGGAGCAGTCCCTTTACGAGAGTTACCTGTATAGAAGACACCTGGAAGCTAGAAATTTTGCTGATTGATAGGGGATCAAATACTTATTTCACTCCATTAAAATGCAAATCTATCCATAACTTTTTTGATATGCATTTTAATGGATATTTTTGTTGCTTTTCTGTCACTGTCAGCAACTTCTGTGACTAGACATGTGTGAACTGCAACAGAGAATGCCTGGCACAAGTAGTATAAAATAATATAATTTATTTAAAAGATACAAACATGTAAACGCATCTCCAACATACCAGTGTTAAACAAGCCAAATAACAAAATGGTGACACACAAAAAAACAACCGCCTAAACAAAATATATACAGCAGATAGGGAATGCCAAACCGTAAATGTAGCCGAGCCCGGGTCATACACAGGAGATCAATCAGAGGGAGCTGGGAGCAAGACAGGGCAGGAACAGGGAACAGCAGACAGAGAGAGCAGGTGGGAAGGGATCAGGCTGCAAGACAGGGGTCCAGGAACAGATGCAGGATACAGGATTCACAGGGCAGGGGCACATGAACCAAAACACCAAGGCAATCATCACAGGAAAGACAAGCTTTAAATATACTTCCTGCAATGAGCATCAGGTGATGACTAAATGAGCTTCTGGCTGCTGGGAGACACCCACTGGTGGACACTGGAACTGCAGCCCCTGGATCTGGGAACCACAGTGCCACCAGCAGGTGAAACCTTTCCTGACACACCCACTGGTGGACACAGTATCTGCAGCCCATGTATCTGGGAGCCACAGTGCCACCAGTAGTGGAGTCCTTTCCTGAAAATACCCCCCCCCCTCTAAGGAGTGGCCTCAGGAAGCTCCAAATAGCAATAGCTGAACCAGTTCATAAAAAACAGTCTTCCGTTATACAAGTCCCAAGAAAAAGTTCCTCTTAGGTTGAAGAAGTACTGGGTTCCAAGCAAGATGCCCTACTGCCAAGCTCCATAGATAGGCAAGGTGTCCCCCCACCCGTGTCAGGTAACTGGCTGGGTATCCCACTGTTGGGATCAAGCGACTGGCTTGGTGTCCTGCTGGCCAGATTCCCTGAGATGTACAACATTCAACACTTCAAGTCCCTCAAAACAGCAGACACCCCAATGCTGGGGTCCCATGGGTTATCTTCAAACTTAGCCCTGGGATCATGTGACAATACCGGAATACAGACACCAAAATGTCTTGTCATAACTAAGCAGCTTGCCTGGTTTACGGAACTTGCTCTGCACATCAAAAGCTAACTAGGTCTTTCCGAGGCACTGGTTACCTGACCCGGGTCCCCTAGTACACCCTGTGGCAGTTGCACCCGGATCATGGCAAGGCACAGATTGTACTCTGCCATTCCCCAGGAGCTTACCACGGCCAGGGCCATGAAGGCAAATGCAGCTATCGGTTACCAAGGGTATGTCCGGACCACCAGGCTTGGGTGCCACAGGAGCAACACACGGCCAGATGGACTCGACCAAGGCAACCGTCAGCTGAATCTTAGGCCAAGCAGGTAACCCATATAAGGCACATGAGGGTTCAGAGCTTTCAGACCCAATAGCAGGTAGACACTTAGCCCTTGCACAACAATCCAACTGAGCAGCTGGCATATAGTCAGTAGAAACCGGCTGTGTGGTAGAGAGAAGATAAGCAAGATCATCAAAGGTAGACTTGTCATTGGGCAGCAAACCATCAGAGGCAGGCAGGTTGTTGGGCACAGAACATCCAAAGGCAGGCTGGGCATCAGGGACCAGATCATCATGTGCAGTGGGCAGAGGCATATCAGGCTGGGCAGTGGACATGGGCACATCAGGCTGGGCAGCGGGCAGAGGCACATCAGGCTGGGCAGCAGGCAGAGGCACATCAGGCTGGGCAGCGGGCAGTGGCACATCAGACTGGACAACAGGCACTGGATCATGAGGCTGGACAATGGGCTCTGGCTCATCAGGCTGGACAGAGGGCTCCAGATCATCAGGCTGGACATCAGGCACCAGATCATGAGGCTGGACAGCGGGAATCGGACCATCAGGCTGGACAGCAGGCACCGGAAAATCAGGCTGCACAGCAGGTACCGGAATATCAGGCTGGACAGCGGGCACCAGAACATCAGGTTGGATGGCGGGTACTGGATCATCAGGCTGGACAGCGGGCACTGGATCATCAGGCTGGACAGCGAGCACTGGATCAGCAGGCTGAACAGTAAACACCAGATCAGCAGGCTAGACAGCGGGCATCGGATCAGCAGGCTAGGCAGCAGGCACCAGATTAGCAGGCTGGACAGCGGGCACCATATCAGCAGGCTGGACAGCGGGCATTGGATCAGCAGGCTGGACAGCGGGCATCGGGTCAGCAGGCTGGACAGCGGGCATTGGGTCAGCAGGCTGGACAGTGGGCACCAGATCAACAGGCTGGACAGCGGGTGTCGGATGAGCAGGCAGGACAGTGGGCATGTCGGATCGGCAGGCTGGACAGCGGGCGTCTGATGAGCAGGCTGGACAGCGGGCACAGGATCAGCAGGATAGGCAGCGGGCACAGCATCAGCAGGCTGGGGAGCATATCTTCAAGGAGGAGGGGGTGGAACCACTCCAGGTGTAGATAAGAAAATTCAGAGAAGAAGGTGCAGGTCTGGTCCATCATCCAGGCAACATAAACAAGTAAAAGGGTGTGATCGCACTCAGTTGCAATGAATTGATATAAGGTTTATTTATCGATGTAAAATTACAATCCAATCATATGGCAGACAAAATGACAATACCACAAGGCATAAGGTTGACGCGTTTCACGGACTACAAGTCCGCTTAGTCATAACCCAGGCTGGGCAGCATGTTCGGGTCTGTCAGACGAAGGCCAAACCCCACTGGCAATCGTGAAGGTAGACTGGAGCAGATTGTCTGGTGTGGAAGCAGGCTGGAGCAGATCGGCTGGCGTTGAGGCTGGCTGGAGCAGCAGCTTTTGATAAAATCGCCATAATCTACGAAATGCGCAAGATACTATCCGCACATGTTACCAGAGCCCCGGAGGCAGGAAAGCACGCCGTGGACGGTTATTAGGGGGTACCATCTCCCAGTGCAAAGGGGTTAACCTGACTATCTGGAATGGGTTTACTTGGTTTTAATTGCTTTTAGCTTGTAAGCAAATACATTTTTAAACGTTATTATGCCACGTGGAGCACTTTCTTTTGATTACCTCCCCCCACAAGACACCATCAACAACCCTGTGACACCAGAAGGATCCATTGCCATCCACTGCAGAGGGAAAGGTCCCCCTAAGAGACCTAAAGGCTTTTCTGACTTGTTTTACCATAAGGTTAACAAATCCAACATATCTGGGGAGTGAGTTCGGTTTATGACCTAAGCGGATGCACCAGGATCACCATTTTGAAAAAGCACAAGAACACTGAGCACTTTAAAGACATTTGTTGCACTATTATTTTTATTCAAAGGATTGCACCAAAAAACTACACGTTGTATCACTATAAGCACTTTATATAGTAAAGTATATATTTAAAGTATATTTAACATTTAATATATATATAATTTATTTTTCACTGTAAGTAAATTTACCTTAATCACTGTAAGCAATTTTTTTCACTGTAAGCAAATTTATTAATTTTTCATAGTAAGCACTACATATCCAAAGTTTACCAACAAAGGTATATATCAAAGGGTAATAGGGGTAGACCAGCGCTGTTCATCCATTTTCCATCTTGCCACAAACAACAGCAGAGCCAAAAAGGCTTCCCTGTGCAGTCACTTCTGGTCAGGAATGGCCTTGGTGTTATGGCAGCAACTGGTGAAACCAGAGATGTGTGAACTGCAACAGAGAATGCCAGGCAAAAGTGGTGTAAAAAAATATAATTTATTTAAAAGGTAAGTGGACAAAGATGTAAACACACCTCCAACATACCAAACCGTGTAAAACAAGCCAAATAACAAAATAGTGACACACAAAGAACAACTGCCTAAACTAAATATATACACAAGAGATCAATCAGAGGGAGCTGGGAGCAGGGCAGGAACAGGGAACAGGAGACAAAAAGAGCAGGTGGGAAGGGATCAGGCTGCAAGACAGGGGAACTGATGCAGGATGCAGAATACAGGATACCCAGGTCAGGGGCACATGGAGACCAAAACACCAAGGCAATCAGCACAGGACAGACAGGATTTAAATATACCTCCTGCAACAAGGTGATTACTAAATGAGCTTCTGGCTGCTGGGAGACACCCACTGGTGGACACTGGAACTGCAGCCCATGGATCTGGGAACCACAGTGCCACCAGCAGGTGAGTCCTTTCCTGACACTCTCACTGTTAAAATAAACCATTACAATTATAAACTGATCATTTCTTTGTCAGTGGGCAAATGTACAAAATCAGCAGGGGATCAAAAACCTTTTTCCCTCACTGTAGCTATTAAACTTTTTGAACTTTGTTTTTTGTTATTTTGTCCCACAGAAGTACTATCCTTTAACTTGTGATGTTGTTGGTTACAATGGGTTTGCTATGTTATGGTAACCAGGTAATAAAACTTAATGACTCTCATTTTCTACAGGACCAGGAGTCCCGATATACACTTTACACAGCACCAGTGACAATGGAGGTAATTATTTCATTTAAGCTGTGAGTTGCAGACCTAAAGACAATGTACTGACTTTTGGTCCACTTGAACTGGCTTACAGTTTACTGCTTCTATTACAGTCATACATACATGAAGATACACATATTGACTTAAAGGTTAACTCCACTTTCATGGGAAAAAAATTAGCAAATAAAAAGAATAATATAGCTGAAAACCGTCCACACCCAATGTATCCAGAACACCTTAGTGCTATGGTGCACAGAAATGAAATGTTAAACCTGTCACGGTAGCTGCTGCTTTCAACAAACATAAAGTCCAAAGGCAAAAATTCCTCTAAAGTTATCCCAGTCCTAAAAGTGGAATTTTAAGCAGCGCCTATCACCATATCCATAAGAATGGTTCACAGAAGTAGCTTTGATGAGTCCCCAATATAACAGTCAATCAATTCAGCTGAGTTCAAAGCAGTTTTCACTGGAGTAATTCAAACGTGCACCCTGACACCAGGATGTCGTCACCAAGTGGGTCACTCACCCCTAAGGGTATTCACTCACCAGAAATTTGATAATTATAAGTGTTGTTAATGCTTTACATTATCCTTTGACTAAGGGATCAGGGCACTGCATCGGATTCTCCTCAGGGCAGTCTCGATCTTTGCAGCAGCTTCTGTGCAGAGGAGTCCTGTCCCACCAACACAGGAAACACGAGGGACTGATCAAAGCTACTTCTGTGAAGTCAACCAGCGCGGATTAAAATTCCACTTTTAGGACTGGGATAACTTTAGAGGAATTTTTGTCTTTAAAAAAAATAATATAGCATATACAATTACACCATAAGTCATATTGTGATTGAATGTTATTAAAAATGACATTTCCCTTTCAATATGCAGTGCTGTTATTTTCTGTAAAATGCAATATGAAAACCTGGAGGCATTCTGTACACAAATAATGTACAGAACGCTCCCAAGAAATGTAATTTCCTGCTTGTGCAATTGGCTTACTGATTTTCCTCGAAGTCTGCACCAAGATACAAGTCAGATTTTAGGCATCCCCTGCAACAAAAATTTAATTTTTTGTGTGACTCGCAAAATGGAAATTGTCTTAAAGGGATGCAGACCCTGCAACTTTCTCATTAGAGCCCTGCAAGTACAGCAACTGATTGATAATTATAAAACCACTCCCATACAGATTCACTCTGCACATGGACACAGACAAACAAGCAGCTATTTCTTCAGAATAACAAAAGGTAGGAATTTGCAACAAAGTTTGTTATAATTCCTTCAATGTACATAGATCCACCCAGAGGGGATTTTTTTTCTCAACAAAAGTAGAGTTACTCTTTAAACTACAAGTATGTTTTTAGATTGTGGGACAAGAAACCATCATGAACCAACATGTGATCTGTAGCTTCTATCGGTGAACTTAAGTTCCTGCTAGAAAGTTTTTGATCCTAATCTTTTTAACATCATGGAGTCTCACTTCTGTTACATGCTATGTACTGCAAAATAAAATGCCAAGGGAGAGTTTTAAGATGTGGATGTATGCAACATTCACCTAAGCCATGACCTAAGGCTGCAAAGTCCCAGGGGGTAGCAGATAACCTTTTCTTTAATTATCATAACACATTCCATTATTTAAACATAAATCCAAAATACATTTTTATACCAATATATGTGTAATTTTATAAAAAAAACAGGCTGTGCTAGAGAACAAATCCCATACGGATCAGTGAATGTGAAAAGATCATGAAATTAAATAGGACCCAATAACTCCTCTACGGGGCTAATTGGATCACTAATAAGTAGGTAACTGGATGAGGTTAAGGAATATCAACCCCATTCCAAAAGACATATGACTAGTAACAACAAGTGAACAAAAAAAAAATAAACAATAAATCAAACACATAATAAATCGTCCCAACTGAGGTAAAAAATCATCAAGTGATAGAGTTCATATAAAGTCCATGGAACGACACCAGGTGCTCCTACAGGACCATACTGTGAAAACTGCCACCAACAATAAGGCTGCTTACCAGAAGTAAGTGCAAAAAGCGCTTTGGCTTATCACCCAGCCCGGGTCCCCATTAGGGGTATGGGGAACTACAGAAAGGCCACTGGGAGGTCTCCAAACCCAGTTCAGGGACGTCCAGAGACAAAAAAATCTCAGGTTGTAGGGTAAAAACACCACAGCACCGCTCACTCACAGGACCCCATTACAGGGTATAACAGCATCCTTCAAAGGAAACTTGGGCAAGGTGGACATCATCTCAGTAGTCACCCAATGTGGAAAGAAAGGCCAATATAGTGTAATACTGATAATACATTTAATGAATAAAAGAAATGCATGTACAAAGATAAAACTTTCTGCACATAGAAAACAAGCCAGCCGGCTCTATGTGTGTATTCCTTGAGGCAGGGACGTCAGCGCGCCCTCCCGATGTACGTTTCGTCTCACTCAGACGTCATCACTGGGATATGTGTAATTTTATTTACCCATTACATATGATATCGGTAAGTGCATGGGTACAGAGTGACTGTTCATGGAATCAGGACCATAAATCTAGGTATCTACGTCCAAAGGTAAAAAGCTGTAGTGACTTAGTGACTGGGGTAGATGAGTAGAGCTGGATTCTTAGATCCAGAGTTATCACTCCTGGACTTCAAAACATACACTTGGCAGAAAGCCACACAGTGATTCCACTTTGACAAACTTTGTGCCATAAACCCTTTATAGAACTGTGTCTAAAGATAAAGAAATATGAGGTTAATTTATTTCTCCCTTTTAGAAATAAGAGTTTTTGAGAGTAATGAGGAGCTAAAAGTCCTACTTGAAGATATTCAGATGCCCACCAAAGAACGTGGCAGCATTTCCCTCCACGGATTTAGTAAGTATTTAATTGATTTACCACTTTTTCTTCTGTGTTCATCCATTACTGGGTATGGAAAATGGAATTTGTAACATATTTAGGAGAGGCTGTGAGACTGATAAAGAAACTGCTTCGACTGCTATGGTAGGCTCCATGGGGTAAACTGGGCCATGGTACCTAAAACAAAGTTTATGGATATATATATACAGTATCTCACAAAAGTGAAAATACCCCTCACATTTTTGTAAGTATTTTATTATATCTTTTCATGTGACAACACTGAAGAAATTAAACTTTGCTACAAGTAGTGAGTGTAAAGCGTGTATTACATAGTAAATTTGCTGTCCCCTCAAAATAACTCAACACACAGCCATTAATGTCTAAACTGGTGGCAACAAAAGTGAGTACACCCCTAGATGAAAATGCCCAAATTGGGCCCATTGTGTCAATATTTTGTGTAGCAACCATTATTTTCCAGCACTGCCTTAACCCTCTTGGGCATGGCCTTCACCAGAGCTTCACAGGTTGCCACTGGAGTCCTATTCCACTCCTCCATGATGACATCACTGAGCTGGTGAATGTTAGAGACCTTGCACTCCTCCACCTTCCATTTGAAGATGCCCCACAGATGTTCAATAGGGTTTAGATCTGAAGACAGTCCACCTTTACCCTCGGCTTCTTTAGTAAGGCAGTGGTCGTCTTGGGGGTGTGTTTGGGGTCATTATCATATTGGAATACTGCCCTGCGGCCCAGTCTCTGAAGGGAGGGGATCATGCTCTGCTTCAGTATGTCATAATACATGTTGGCATTCATGGTTCCCTCAATGAACTGCAGTTCCCCAGTGCTGGCAGCACTCATGCAGCCCCAGACCATGACACTCCCACCACCATGATTTACTGTAGGCAAGACACAGTAATCCATGTCCTTAGTCTGCTTGTCTTCAACACACTTTTTGCTGGCTTTCTTGTGCATCATCTTTAGAGGAGGCTTCCTTCTGGGATGACAGCCATGAAGACCAGTTTGATGCAATGTGCAGCATATGGTCTGAGCACTGACAGGCTGACCCCCCCACCCCTTCAACTTCTGCAGCAATGCTTGCAGCACTCATACGTCTATTTCCCAAAGACAACCTCTGGATATGACGCTGAGCATGTGCACTCAACTTCTTTGGTCGACCATGGCAAGGCCTGTTCTGAGTGGAACCTGTCCTGTTATACCACTGTATGGTATTGGCCACTGTGCTGCAGCTCAATTTCAGGGTCTTGGCAATCTTCTTATAGCCTAGGTCATCTTTATGTAGAGCAACAATTCTTTTTTTCAGATCCTAAGAGAGTTCTTTGCCATGAGGTGCCATGTTGAACTTCCATTGACTAGCATGAGGGAGGGAGAGAGATAACACCAAATTTAACACACCTGCTCCCCATTCACACCTTGAACCTTGTAACACTAACAAGTCACATGACACTGGGGAGGAGAAAATGGCTAATTGGTTGTCAGGACACCTGGGATCAGGTGATAGGTGTGCACCACTGGAGTGTGAATCACACCGAGGGTTGCGAAGCACACCACTAAGGTTGTGGACCTATGGCTGATTGCTGCTAATGAGTTCCAGCTGATATGGGAAGAGGGGCCCCTGGAGCATGGACACTGAAACACAGGGAGATAGTACATCGGTTTCCCCAGGGAGCAGAATCGAAGAGCCAGTGGGTGTTCACCAGAGCCTCTGGTGTTGAGAATGGATTTGGCTGCAACTGGATCCAGGTCGCAGCCCCTGGGGTCCCCTAGCTCACGCTCAGCTACAGGTGGAAGAGAGGAAGCAGCAGCGCAGGAACCACAAGAGATCAGAGAGTCAGAGATATAAGCAAAAGGGTCAGGGTCACAAGCAGACAGGAAAACAGAGAACAAGCCAAAGATCGGGGTATCAGGCAGGCAGGGATAGTCAGACAAGCCAAAGATTGGTACACGGAGACTCAGAGCAAAAAGATAGGAACATCCACACACAAAGCCAAACACAGACAAACGTTGATCAGAAATGCAAGCTTGCACTGCCAGGTGTTATATCCTGTTCCCAATTAAGGCCTGGGGTGGAGACCATCTGAGGAGGGCCTACTAAAGCACACAGGTGAGGGAGGCCCGGCCTTTAACTAGATACATGGAGCAAAGGTAGGCAACAGATAAGACATGACTGTTTGCTGTGGTTTCATGACAGAATATTACTGTGGTTTCATAACATTGGGCCCAATTTGGATATTTCCACTTAGGGTTCTCAAAGTCAAAGCAAAAGATGAGCCGGCACTCTTGGGGTTCTACTAACTTCCGTTGCCAGCGGTTTAGACATCAATGGCTTTGTGTGAGTTATTTTGAGGGGATAGCAAATTTACACTGTGTTGTCACATGAAAAGATATAATAAAATATTTACAAAAATGTGAGAGGTGTACTCACTTTTGTGAGATAATGTATATTGTACCTTCCAGAGAATTAGTAGTTGTGTCTAGCCGGTTTTGTAAATCCCACCTATTAATTATAGCCAATGAGAGCTGCTAACAATAGTCACATGGCTGAATACAAACAATCACTATGGCAAATAATGAATGTGTTTTGAGAATGGTGCCCACATAGCACTGAACTTTATTTGTTTTACTAAACAGCGACCCATTATGTCTTTGTTTTAGATTTGTGGTATCAGATGATCTTACCTCCTAACTTTGACAGATCCAAGAAATATCCTTTATTAATTGATGTGTAAGTATACAAAAAATATACGTCCATTACTGGATCTCTTTAAGATTCTGGATACATTTTTCATATCTTTCAGAAGATGGCTGAGGTCATAGTTGTAATTTTATTGATTTGCTTTCATGTTTACCTTTTTCTGAATGCTTTCTTTAGTCCGGAGACTCTCTTAATTTCTAGCTTATAGAAATATATACTAAAGTATGCTTTCATGTTGACAGTTATGCAGGACCTTGCAGCCAGAAAGTTGACCAGTATTTCAGGCTAAACTGGGCTACGTACTTGGCTAGCACTGAGAAGATTATTGTGGCCAGTTTTGATGGTCGAGGGAGTGGATATCAAGGTGACAAAATCATGCACGAAATATACAGGAGGCTGGGGACCGTAGAGGTAGAAGATCAAATTCATGCTGGCAAGTAAGTTTGCACTAACACAAAGTTGCTATCAGGCTTATTCAGTAAAGCTGGTTAAAATACAGGGAGGAGATGCAGATTGCAGTAACCCATGGCAACAATGAAGGTAACATATTGATCTTGTACATGTTGTCTGCATGTTCCTGTTTTTTTTTTTTTCAAGGTTCGAAAACATGCTGACATATCAATTGGCTACTCACTATTTTGACCTTTTATAAGTGAAAGTCTATGTATTTTGTGATTTAATGTTATCAAACATTACCTTCCTGTTTCCATCTATAGCCACTGTAACTTTCTAAAACTGTCAAAAAAAAAATTGTTGACAACTTGGAGGTGTTCTGTACACTTTTGGTACAGTATCTCACAAAAGTGAGTACACTCCTCACATTTTTATAAATATTTTATTATATCTTTTCATGTGACAACACTGAAGAAATTACACTTTGCTACAATGTAGAAGTAGTGAGTGTACAGCTTGTATAACAGTGTAAATTTGCTGTCCCCTCAAAATCACTCAACACACAGCCATTAATGTCTAAACTGCTGCCAACAAAAGTGAAAGACTATTCTTCCTACCGAATAAAATCCACCTTTGCAACTTTTACACCTTTGTCTTGGGCGCTCCATTCGTATCTAGGATTTGAGCCAACAAAAGTGAGTACACCCCAAAGTGAAAATGTCCAAATTGGGCCCAAAGTGTCAATATTTTGTGTGGCCACCATTACTTTCCAGCACTGCCTTGACCCTCTTGGGAATGAAGTTCTCCAGAGCTTCACAGGTTGCCACTGGAGTCCTCTTCCTCTCCTCCATGATGTCATCACGGAGCTGGTGGATGTTAGAGACCTTGCGCTCCTCCACTTTCCGTTTGAGGATGTCCCACAGATGATCAATAGGGTTTAGTTCTGGAGACATGCTTGGCCAGTCCCTCACCTTTACCCTCAGCTTCTTTAGCAAGGCAGCGGTCGTCTTGGAGATGTGTTTGGGGTCATTATGTTGGAATACTGCCCTGCGGCCCAGTCTCTGAAGGGAGGGGATCATGCTCTGCTTCAGTATGTCACAGTACATGTTGGCATTCATGGTTCCCTCAATAACCTGTAGCCCCCCAGTGCTGGCAGCATTCATGCAGCCACAGACCATGACACCCCCACCACCATGCTTGACTGTAGGCAAGACACACTTGTCTTTGTGCTCCTTGCCTATTTGCCACCACACACGCTTGACACCATCTGAACCAAATACGTTTATCTTGGTCTTATCAGATCACAGGACATGGTTCCAGTAATCCATGTGCTTAGTCTGCTTGTCTTCAGCAAACTGTTTGCAGTTTTTCTTGTGCATCATCTCTAGAGGCTTCCTTCTGGGACCAGAGCCATGTAGACCAATTTGATGCAGTGTGCTACGTATGGTCTGAGCACTGACAGGCAGACCCCCCCACCCCTTAAACCTCTGCAGCAATGCTGGCAGCATTCATACGTCTACAGGGTGGGCCATTTATATGGATACACCTTAATAAAATGGGAATGGTTGGCCATATTAACTTCCTGTTTGTGGCACATTAGTATATGTGAGGGGGGAAACTTTTCAAGATGGGTGGTGACTATGGTGGACATTTTCAAGTCGGACATTTTGAATCCAACTTTTGTTTTTTCAATAGGAAGAGGGTCATGTGACACATCAAACTTATTGAGAATTTCACAAGAAAAACAGTGGTGTGCTTGGTTTTAATGTAACGTTATTCTTTCATGAGTTATTTACAAGTTTCTGACCACTTATAAAATGTGTTCAATGTGCTGCCCATTGTGTTGGATTGTCAATGCAACCCTCTTCTCCCACTCTTCACACACTGATAGCAACACCGCAGGAGAAATGCTAGCACAGGCTTCCAGTATCCATAGTTTCAGGTGCTGAACATCTTGTATCTTCACAACATATGGTTTTTTTATGGTTTTTATGGTCAGAAAAACCAATACCGGGTGATGGCCACACTCCGAGAAAATATCTTTATTGAAGAACTAGTACATACAAAAAATCTGCATAAAAAGCACTATTTTCTCGGAGTTCGGACTTTTCTTGTTGATTACATTCATCCTGCACACTGAGCCAGCACCCTACAGGCGAGGGAGGTGAGAACTTTGATCTGCTACCTATAAAATTCATGAAGAAGCCAGTCTACCATAAGCAATGATCATGATGGCTTCCTAATGAAATGTTGGTTAGTACATGACTGACATCAGTTTGTAGCAAATTTGAAGGGATTAATTTGCTGAGCTAACAAAATGCCTCTTCTGGTAATTGTATAACATGGGACAGGTGTATAAATTTTGGCTATAGACACATGTGAGGTTTCATGGTATAATGACATGTGGTTCTCATTTAGGCACTTTGCATCCTTGGGGTATGTTGATGAAACAAGGATGGCTATTTGGGGATGGGTAAGTACTACATTACTTTTTTATATTTATGAATAATTTAGGTGATAATGAAATATTAAACAGCCAATCGTCAGAAATACATATTGAAATGGCACCAATTATAGCAGCCCAGTATTCATTAAAATGGTTAAAAGGTCTCTATAGTTTACTTGTACCTACAGGTAAGCCTAAAATAAGGCTTACCTGTAGGCACAGTAAATATCTCCTAAGGTCTGGTTCACACCTATGCAGGTTGCAGTTTTCAAATTCCAGGTGCATTTTGCATTTTTCAATACACATTTTTGATCCATTGAAGTCTATGGAACCAAAAACCAGAAAAAAAGTCCCTGGCCCTTTGCATAAAATGCACGGATGTGAACGTAACTCATAGGACACCATGTTAAATGGACTGCGTGTTCCTGGAAAACTGAAAACACACAAAAAAATGCATAGGTGTGAACCATGCCTCAATGTGCACCGTCTAGGAGATATTTACTATAGTAGCAGCCAGTGATGTCACCGGCGCATGCACACTGCAGTGTCAACGGACAGCATGCTGTCCATTGTGAGAGCCCTGGTGTAGCTGTGATCCCACACGCATGAGTGACATCATCACCGCTCGCCCAGTCAAACGTTCAAAGCCCAGAAGGAAGACCGGGTGAAGATGGAAGCCTCTGCAGTAGTGACAGTGCGCCGCTGGAGGGCTTCGTTCTAAGGTAAGTCTTTCATAATGTGCTAGTATGCAATGCATACTAGCACATTATGCTATTATCCCTATTCCATAAAATTGTAAGCTCTTCTGAGCAGGGCCCTCTTAATCCTCTTGTATTTTATTGTATTGTAACTGTATTGTCTCCCTTTTATATTGTAAAGCACTGTAAACTGTTGGCGCTATATATATCCTGTAATAGTAATAATAATAATTATACCACACGGCTCCATTTTGTTACAAATTCTTTTGCAGTTTACTACAACTTTAATATGTTGTTAAATTCATTTTTAAAATGCAAGTAGTGTAAATACCTTAATATGACTTAGTTTGAACCTCTTGCTGTTCCTGTACAACAGAGTTCAGAGAGGAGGAGAAAGAAGCAGCATAAGGAGACTGTCAGGTGTGTTGAAGTGTAAAGAGCATGCTGATAGGAAAAGAGAGCAAAGAGGGATAAATAGATGAACCCAAAGGTGTACTGCTGTTCCTTTGACTGCCCTGTTATATGGTTGGGCCAGGGAGGGGACCTGTAAGTGAAAATTAAACAGCAGAGAAAAAAAAAGTGTCCGCTAGACAGAGGTTTGCCATGTAGCAGAGCTGTGTATATCTCAGGGCTGGATAAATAGAAATGCATATCATTTGACAGGTAAAATAGCTCTCATATATGTATTTTAACTGCATCTTTATCTTTTTACCTGGAGTTGGGCTTTAATTATATACTATTGTGAGCATCACTTGGATTGTGGAAAATTAACATACAGTTCAAAGACAATACAAAGAACATTGATGAAGTGCAATGTGGCAAATAGCATCCTATTAGCTTTTATTACAGGTGCATATATTCTCAACCAATAATGGGGACTGACAAAAACTTCTGTACACCAGGGTGGTAATGTTGGCAAGTTCAGGGGGCAGTTGTGCTTGGTAAAATAAATTCAGCAAATTAGAACATAGGTTTAAGAAATATAAATAAAAAAGACCCAAGGACATACAGTGCCTTGAAAAAGTATTCATACCCCTTGGAATTGTCCACATTTTGTCATGTTACAACCAAAAACGTAAATGTATTTTATTGGGATTTTATGTGATAGACCAACACAAAGTGGCACATAATTGTGAAATCGAATGAAAATGATAAATGTTTTTCAACATGTTTTACAAATATATATCTGAAAAGTGTGGCATGCATTTGTATTCAGCCCCTTTTACTCTGATACCCCTAACTAAAATCTAGTGGAACCAATTGCGTTCAGAAGTCACCTAATTAGTAAATAGAAAATAGAGTAAATAGAGTCCACCTGTGTGTAATTTAATCTCAGTATAAATGCAGATGTTCCATGAAGCCCTCCGAGGTTTGTTAGAGAACCTTAGTGAACAAACAGCATCATGAAGGCCAAGGAACACACCAGACAGGTCTGGGATAAAGCTGTGGAGAAGTTTAAAGCAGGGTTAGGTTCTAAAAAAATATCCCAAGCTTTGAACATCTCACGGAGCACTGTTCAATCCATCATCTGAAAATGGAAAGAGTATGGTAAAACTGCAAATCTGCCAAGATATGGCTGTCCACCTAAACTGACAGGCCGGGCAAGGAGAGCATTCATCAGAGAAGCAGCCAAGTGGCCCATGGTAACTCTGGAGGTGCTACAAAGATCCACAGCTCAGGTGGGAGAATCTGTCTACAGGACAACTATTAGTCATGCACTCCAGAAATTTGGCCTTTATGGAAGAGTGGCAAGAAGAAAGCCATTGTTGAAAGAAAGTCATAAGAAGTCCATTTTGCAGTTTGCAAGAAGCCACATGGGGACACAGCAAACATGTGGAAGAAGGTGCTTTGGTCAAATGAGACCAAAATTGAACTTTTTGGCCGTGAAAACAAAACGCTATGTGTGGCGGAAAACTAACACTGCACACCACCCTGAACACACCACCCCCACTGTGAAACATGGTGGTAGCAGCATCATGTTGTGGGGATACTTTTCTTCAGCAGGGACAGGGAAGCTGGTCAGAGTTGATGGGAAGATGGATGGAGCAAAATACAGGGCAAACTTAGAAGAAAACCTGTTAGAGTCTGCAAAAGACTTGAGACTGGGGAGGAGGTTCACCTTCCAGCAGGACAACAACCCTAAAGATAAAGCCAGAGCTACAATGGAATGGTTTAGATCAAAGCATATTCATGTGTTAGAATGGCCCAGTCAAAGTCCAGACCAAAATCCAATTGGGAATCTGTGGCAAGACTTGAAAATTGCTGTTCACAGATGTTCTTCATGCAATCTGCAAGAGCTTGAGCTATTTTGCAAAGAAGAATGGGCAAAAATGTCACTCTCTAGATGTGCAAAGCTGGTAGAGACATCCCCAAAAAGACTTGCAGCTGTAGTTGCAGCCCTTCTTATAAAGTAATACTTCTAAAAAGTATTTACTCAGGGGGCTAAATACAAATGCACGCCACATTTTTCACATATTTATTTGTAAAAAATGTTGAAAACCATTTATCATTTTCCTTCCACTTCACAATTATGGGCCACTTTGTGTTGGTCTATCACATAAAATCCCAATAAAATACATTTACGTTTTTGGTTGCAACATGGCAAAATGTGGAAAATGAATAGGGGTAGGAATACTTTTTCAAGGCACTGTATTTTAGCTATTTAAAGTAGAAGAAATTACTTGAAAAAGTTATACAGTACCCATAAGAAAGAAATTCTTGTCAAGGGGAATTTGAGATATGATGTACCACCTCAGGGGATGCATAGATTGGATTTTGTAAATGGCTTCATACTTTCAAGTGTATCTAAACTCAAAAAAACGAAATATATCTTTAGACGTGGTGGTGGCTACATTCGTTTTGCCTTTAAGTTTAACAAACGATCCTGCAAATAACTCCCTTTCTTTTTCACTGTTTCTCTACTCATGTCTGTACTGTATCTATGGGAGAAGCCATAGGTGTCAAACAGGCTTGACTTCAAACATGTCTACTTTAGTTCATCTCAGTTGCATTGTGGATTGATGTTACTAGTAGTTTATCCAGAAAGATAAAGATGTTTTTGCTTTCTTTTCAGCTCACAGGTCATGAAAATGATATGACATTTCTGGCAAGATCAACAGGTGCTTTCTGTACTTGCTGAAAGTGTTCTTAGTCGCCAAAGAAAAAAAATTAATGCAGCCACCACCACCTAAGGACTGCTAGCTGCATACTATTAACTTAAGATTTGTTTTAGGTTCATCTGTATTTATATATTTTTTTTCACAGCAAAACTTGAATTATTATTATTATTATACAGGATTTATATAGCGCCAGCAGTTTGCGCAGCGCTTTACAAAAATGAAGGCAGACAGTACAGTTACATTACAATTTGGTACAAGAGGAATCAGAGGGCCCTGCTCGTTAGAGCTTACAATCTAAGAGGGAGGGTCAATTGATACAAAAGGTAAAAGCTGTGGGGGATGAGCTCATGTAGAAAGAAAGAGTATTAGGTAGAAGCAGGATAGGCTTCTTTAAAGAGAAAAGTTTTCAGGGATCGTCTAAAGATGGATAGATTAGGAGACAGTCGGACTGATTGGGGTAGGGAGTTCCAAAGGAAGGGAGAAGCTCTTGAGAAATCCTGGAGGCGAGCATGAGAGGAGGTGACAAGGGAGCTAGAGAGCAGGAGGTCTTGGGAGGACCGAAGAGGGCGGTTTGGTTGGTATTTTGAGACTAGGTTAGAGATGTAGCTGGGGGCAGAGTTGTGGATGGCTTTGTAAATTATTGTTAGTACTTTGAATTTTATTTGTTGGGTGAGTGGAAGCCAGTGGAGAGATTGGCAGAGAGGGACGGAGGACACTGAGCGGTTGGCAAGGTAGAGAAGTCTTGCAGCAGCACTCATTATTGACTGAAGGGGGGATAGTGTATGCAAAGGTAATCCAATGAGGAGGGAGTTACAGTAGTTGAGGCGAGAGATAACCAGAGAGTGAACTAGAAGCTTAGTGGTCTCATTGGTTAAAAAGGGACGTATTCTAGCGATGTTGCGTAGGCTGAGGCGGCATGATTTGGACAGGGATTGGATGTGGTCTTGAAAGGACAGTTTAGAGTCTAGGGTTACCCCTAGCACCCTGGCATGTAGGGATGCACTAATAGTTGTGCCATTGACCTTAACAGAGAAGTCAGGGGAAGGGGCACGTGGGGGAGGAAATATCATGAGCTCAGTTTTAGATAGATTCAGTTTGAGGAAGTGCTGCGACATCCAGGCTGATATGTCTGTTAGTAAGGCAGTGATCTGTGAGGAGACTGATGGGGTGAGTTGAGGGGTAGAGAGATAGATTTGGGTGTCATCGGCATATAAATGATAGCGGAAGCCATGGGAGGTGATCAGCTGACCCAGGGAGGACGTGTAGATTGAGAATAGTTGGGGTCCAAGGACAGAACCTTGGGGGACCCCAACGGTGAGAGGAGTTGGAGAGGAAGAAGTGGAGTTGTAAGTGACACTGAAGGTGCGGTGAGATAGGTAAGATTCGAACCAACGGAGAGCACAGCCATGGAGACCAAGCAAATTGAGTTTTTTGAGGAGGAGGGGGTGATCAACTGTATCAAAGGCAGCGGAGAGGTCCAAGAGTAAGAGTATGGAATAATGACCATTGGTTTTTATAAAGAAATATGAAATAAAGAATAAAGAAATATGGAACATTAAAGATTTGTTTTAGGTTTAGATATACTTAAAAACTGAGCTCCATGCAGACAACTAAATGCACAACTGAAATGTATGTGAGCTGTTATACCTTACCAAAAATAATTAAGTCAACCAGTCTTGTGATCCAGACTCCTCTGCTGGACAATAAAGCTAAGGCCAGTACTGCTTTAAGTGTATCTATGATATATAATATCTCACAAAAGTGAGTACACCCCTCACATTTATGTAAATATTTCATTATATCTTTTCATGTGACAACACTGAAGAAATGACACTTTGCTACAATGTAAATTAGTGAGTGTACAGCTTGAATAATAGCGTACATTTGCTGCCCCCTCAAAATAATTTAACACACAGCCATTCATGTGTAAACCACAGGCAAAAGCGAGTACACCCCTACATTAAAATGTTCAAATTGGGCCCAAAGTGTCAATATTTTGTGTGGTCACCATTATTTTCCAGCACTGCCTTAACCCTCTTGGGCATGGAGTTCACCAGAGCTTCACAGGTTGCCACTGGAGTCCTCTTCCACTCCTCCATGAAGACATCACGAAGCTGGTGGATGTTAGAGACCTTGTGCTCCTCCACCTTCCATTTGAGGATGCCCCACAGATACTCAATAGGGTTTAGGTCTGGAGACATGCTTGGCCAGTCCCTCACCTTTACCTTCAGCTTCTTTAGCAAGGCAGTGGTTGTCTTGGAGATGTGTTTGGGGTCGTTATCATGTTGGAATACTGCCCTGTGGCCCAGTCTCTGAAGGGAGGGGGTCATGTTCTGCTTCAGTATATCACAGTACATGTTGGCATTCATGGTTTCCTCAATGAACTGTAGCTCCCCAGTGCTGGCAGTACTCACGCAGCCCCAGACCATGACACTCCCACCACCATGCTTGACTGTAGGCAAGACACACTTGTCTTTGTACTCTTCATCTGGTTTCCGCCACACATGCGTGACACCATCTGAACCAAATAAGTGTATATTGGTCTCATCGGACCACAGGACATGGTTCCAGTAATCCATGTCCTTAGTCTGCTTGTCTTCAGCTAACCGTTTGTGGGCTTTCTTGTGCATCATCTTTAGGAGAGGCTTCCTTCTGGGATGACAGCCATGCAGACCAATTTGATGCAGCTTGCAGCGTATGATCTAAGCACTGGCAGGCTGACCCCCCACACCCCTTCAGCTGCCGCAGCAATGCTGGCAGCACTCATACATCTATTTCCAAAAGACAACCTCTGGATATGACGCTGAGTACGTGCACTCAACTTCTTTGGTCGACCATGGTAAGGCCTGTTCTGAGTGGAACCTGTCCTGTTAAACCACTGTATGGTCTTGGCCACCATGCTTCAGCTCAGTTTCAGGGTCTTGGCAATCTTCTTATAGCCTAGGCCATCTTTATGTAGAGCAACAATTCTTTTTTCTCAGATCCTCAGAGAGTTCTTTGCCATGAGGTACCATGTTGAACTTCCAGTGACCAGTATGAGAGAGTGATAGCGATAACACCAAATTTAACACACCTGGTCCCCATTCACAGCTGAGACCTTGTAACATTAATGAGTCACATGACCCCGGGGAGGGAAAATGGCTAATTGGGCCCAGTTTGGGCATTTTCACTAAGGGGTGTACTCACTTTTGTTGCCAGCGGTTTAGACATTAATGGCTGTGTGTTGAGTTATTTTGAGGGGATAGCAAATTGACACTGTTATACAAGCGGTACACTCACTACTTTACATTGTAGCAAAGTGTAATTTCTTCAGTGTTGTCACACGAAAAGATAGAATAAAATATTTTGAATATGAATAGAGTGGGGAAGAATTAAACTCCAGTGAGGTTTTTTTTGTCGTTGGAATGCCACTGGGGGGATTCCTTCACTACCTGCATGGTGAAAAGTCTGTCCACAGGACAGAATGAGAGGAGGAATCTCTCTAACAGAACCCCAGATAGCAGTAAAATTTGACTGGGGTTCTAACATTGCCCCCATTCAATGCATAGATAAAAAAATGTATATATAGATACACTTAAATAGAATGGTGCATCACACCAATGTTCAGAATCTTTCCGATCAACAGCACAAAAGTACATAATATTAATGATAATCATTTTAAACTGTGTGTATATGTGTCTTTTCAGTCATATGGAGGCTATGTGACTTCTATGGTGCTCGGAAGTGGAAGTGGTGTGTTTAAGTGTGGAATTGCAGTAGCCCCGGTCTCAAGCTGGTTTTATTATGGTATGTAACACAACGATGCAGTATTTTATTAAAACAAAACTCCATTTTTTAAGGGTATGTCTCCTCAAATCTGACATTCTTCTTTGGATGGGCATTAGATAAATTACTACAAAATTATAACATTGGAGTATGCTGATAGTAAAGCTATATACTTCAGAGTTATTGATTTCACTTCACTTCTAAACTACAACTTGAAGCCCACTTGAACTTTTAATCAAATCCAACGGAATTCATTCTAGGTGTGCAAAGTCGCAGAAAGTTTTGCTGGTAGGGGACTGGCTTTTCTACTTATACTGTTGCTGCTTTCCAAAGCCTTTAGTGCCAATAGGAGATGCTAGTCTTCATCAATCCTTAACAAAGGTCCCTTAATGTATTCTATTGTGATTTGTTGACTGCTCAAGCCCCAAAGAAGAAGGCTTTTTCACCCAAAATGTGTTAGGTGTTTTTAAAGCCCTTAACCGTTAAATGTTTCTGAAGGTCCTTTAAGGGAGATGAACAGTTGTACCAGGTGCTCTTCAATACACATTCAGAAATTTACCATCTGGCAAGCACCCTCCTTGTCACTATCAGAGAGGTAGAAGCCTAGAATCTGAACATGATACACCCACCCTATATTTTATGATATGGATATATGGTTTTGGCGTCTTGTGGTCCAGCGCTATCACACACACATCAATAAAAGGAATTTCACACCTTTGTTTGGAGGCACCTGCAAAGTATTTATTGTAGTTGGTTTAAAATGAAAGTTCCTTTGGACTTTAAAATCATGTCACACTTTTATTGATGGTCTTGATTGCGGTTTCCTTTAAATAGCAAGGTTAGAAATGCAGGCAAGGATATTTTGGCACAAAAGCCCCAGAGATAAGAAAAAAAAGACAGATGCTGGTTGATGATTCAAAGCAATAATGTCCATCAGTTTTAGAGGACTTGGTCTTTTATTTAATGAGACCCCTAGAACATTTATTAGTAGCTCATGGATTGTTTTTAGTGTTTTTAGTTGTTACCAGTAACTGCTCCATATTGCACAGTTTAACAATATTATTGACAAATTTTACAAAAATAATCAGAAAGACCTTACGAACAGCTGAAATCACTTACTTGCTTTCTTAATTTACGAATGAAAGTTAGGACAGGACCTTAAAGTGGAGTTCCACCCAAAAGTGGAACTTCCGCTTTAAGCACTCCTCGCCCCCTTACATGCCACATTTGGCATGTCATTTTTTTTGGGGGGGGGGTGTGCACTTTGTTTTGACAGGTACTTCCTGTCACACTTCCTCCTTCCGTCGCCTGGTGCCTAGGCGACTCCTCCTCTCCTGCATGTACAGTGCGTGCCCGCCCGTGAAGCCGGGCCGGGTGCCCACACTAGGAATGGCAGGGCCCTTGGGAGGAGGGGGGAGGCGAACAAGACTTCGGGTGCAGCCATCGCTGGACCGTGAGACAGGTGAGTGTGTGTTTATTAATAGTCAGCAGCTAAACTTTTTGTAGGTGCTGACTTTTAATAAACTAAAAAATGTGTGGAACACAGCTTTACATACATTAATTTTAAAAATCTGATGTAAGAGTCCCAATAGAGGTTAGAGGGTTGCTGTACATACAGAATCTCTCTGCAGCACTAGAGGTTAGAGAACAAATAATGCCTTTGGGAATACCGAGGAGCTACCAGGACCTTCAAATGGGGTTTGAGGGAAGGTGATGATGTTTAGGAAGGTTTATCAATTTGTAAATTGTAATTTGAAGAGCGGAAATTATAGATTACCCCTGGAGTGAGTTTAGTTCCTTAAAGGATCCCACACAAGTTTGAATCTGATCTAAAGGTCCCCTGGATTTGCTATTTAATCATATAGTGTTATATTGAATCATTTGCTCTTTAATGGTATAGCATTATATTTTTCATTATCTGACATACAGTATATAATATGCTTCAGTTTATCAGGAAGCAAGCACTATATCAGGATTCTTGTTCTGGATTACTAAGGGTACTATAGCATCAAAATCAGTAAACCCCATTTCCTTCAATTCCCCAAACAAGTAAACAGTGCCTTCAAAATCTGTTCTATCAGCTGCTTGAAGCATACTTTTTCTTTCCCCAAAGCAATCAACATAAGCAAACTAAACAGTTTTATTACATACATGCAAATGTTGACTTTTTGTCAAAAGCCAACAGCTAAGCCATGGTCTCTATCTCCATCCTAAGGTGTGGTCAGAGAGGGAATTCACAGAGCAGTGACACGTGTATGTCAGAGGCAGGGTGAGTAGAGTTGAGCGAACCCAAACTGTAAAGTTCGGGTTCGTACCAGACTTTAGGTTGTCCGTGTCCCGAACCTGAACCCGGACATTTGAGAAAAAGTCCGGTTTCAGGGTTCGGGTATTTTTTCGCGCCTGTTGAATAGCTGCAGGGCAGCCAATCAACAAGTGTTTCACTCCTTTGCCCTTATAAGCCATCACAGCCATGCCTACTAATGGCATGGCTGTGATTGGCCAGTGCATCATGTGACCCAGCCTCTATATAAGCTGGAGTCACGTAGTTCTGCATGTCACATCATCTCATACTAGTGTAGGGAGAGGATGCTGCTGCTGCTGTGAGGGACATATTAGCTTTAGAAAATCTGTTAAAAACAGCGATTTATTGGTGGGTGGGTGCTAGAGGAGATTTTTGTTTGCTAGAGTACATTTTGTTTGCTAAGCAAAGTGCCTCATATAAAAACTAAGCAATTTTTCTGTTTGTTAGGTGGACGTTTACAGCCATTTTTGCAAGGGCAGTGCACTTGCAACTACTTGTGTGTCATTGCAGTTAGACAAATTAAAAACATGTTTTTTTTTCTTTTTGTACAAAATATTACATTTGCGACCAGTGGGGCATTTCTTGCACAAAATTAAAAACTGCGTCTACATTGCTGGTTTAAAAAAAAAAAAAAAAAAATAGTGCTACATAGTACATTTGCACTTTGCTGTGCATTTCTTGCACAACATTTAAAAGTGCGTTGACATTGCTGGTTTAAAAAATAATATAAATTTGTGCTAAATAGTACATTTGCATCCAGAATGAGGAGAGCGTTAAATAAGGGACGTGGTCGTGGTGCTGCTGGTGTTGGTCCTGTTGGAAGGAGAGGACGTGGTCGATCTGTGCCAGCTACACGCACAAGTGAAACACCTTCCTCAGGTGCGAGTAGCCGACAGAACCTTCAATGTTATATGGTAGGCCCGAATGCCGCTCAACGAATGGTGAGGACATAACAAGTACAGGCGCGAGTAGATTGGGTGGCTGACAATGCCTCCAGTTCCTTCACATTGTCTCCCACCCGGTCCCTTGCTGAAAGCTCAGAGTTGGCAACTGAACCCCATGGCCATCTGTCTTTCACCTCAGCCCCTTGTAAATCAGCCAAGCATTCTGAGCCCCAAGTCATGCAGCAGTCTCTTATGCTTTTTGATGACTCTGCTGGTGTGCTTTCCGTGGGCCATCCACATAGCCCTGCCCATTCTTTTTTTTTTTTTTTTTTATAGAACATAAGCCTTTATTGGAATTTGTAACAGGAGAAACATGAAAAATAAACCATGGTGCATTTTATATGGGAAAAAGTGAACCCGTGCTAGAACATCTCTGGGTTTGTCTGCAGATAGTGATCTTTTTTTTTTTTTTTAATATGTCTCAATATTTTGGGGGGCTACCCCAATGAGATAAAAAAAACCCCAAACAAACAAAAAACAGTGTTGGCTACCTCCTCCTCCTCCACCGCCACTTCCAACTACACCGCCACGGTCACCGCCTCCTCAACCTCCTACTCCACATCCACCTCCTCCTCCATTTTTTTACTTTTTTTATGTGATTTTAAGTTATATCCCTATCAACATTTGTTTGCAGGGCACTTGTCCTACTCTTACCCCCATTTTGCTTCCTTTTGCGGCCCTCTAGCCCTTTTCAGGACTTTTGTAGGGCCATTTTAGTGCCCAAAAGTTCGGGCCACCATTGACTTCAATGGGGTTCGGGGTCAAGTTCGGGGCTGAACTCGAACTTTTTTGCGAAGTTCGGCCGAACCCGAACATCCAGGTGTCCACTCAACTCTAAGGGTGAGGTGTATTTGATGTGCAGTCTGTTCTTATCTGGCAGCAGTTTACTAAACATTGGTGAAGGAATGGCTTGTTTTTGTAACATTCAATAACTTGTTAATGGATGCCATTCATAATTATTTGTATAAATGTATGTATCTATGTATGTATCTATCTATCTATTTCATATACTGTATGTAATATATACCGTATCTAGCCATATAAAGTAATATATAGTTTTCTATAAATTACAGATTCTATTTATACAGAGAGATACATGAGCCTGCCTACACCAGAGGATAACCTAAAGAATTATGAGGTATGATATCCTGTATTATCAAACATTGTGTGTTTTTTCTTCTTATTGCCTTTCAGGTTCTCTAGCCTTGTGTCAAAGATTTCCCACAGACTCCTACGTATGATGTAAACAGCAAGCAGAGAGAAATCATGGACTTGGGTGTGTTATAGATATTTACATGATTTAGGGCAAAAAGGAGCCCTAGGTAAGGTTGCAACTTCTAGACCCCAGTTAAATGTATCTTCCCTGGTAAAGTGACATACAGCTTTGGTGAATTGCGCTATCTCCCTGGTTTACTGGGGAAGAATGAAGGTTTTATTTGGATCTCCTGGAGATTAGTGTTGAGCGAACCCGGACTGTAAAGTTCGGGTCCGTACCGAACTTTTGGGTGTCCGGGACCCGGACCCGAACCCGGACTTTTCAAAAAAAGTCCAGGTTCGGGTCCGGGGTTCTGGTGATTTTACTAAAAGTTCAGAAAATTGCTGTAAAAAAGTCCTGGAAAGTCCTAGAGGTCTGCAAAAGGAAGGAAAATGGGGGTAAGGGTGGGACAAGTGCCCTACAAAGAAATTGGGACAGGGAAATAACTTTAAATATTTAAAAAAAAATAAATACATAAAAAAATCAAAAATGGAGGTGGATGTGGACCATCTTCAAACTGTGTGTGAAAAGTATTAATTAATGGTAGAAGCCATATCACTGTTCTAAAATCATCTTCAAACTGTGTGAAAAAAGTATAAATTAGCCGGGAGAACCCATACCACTGTTCTACAATCATCTGGAAACTGTGTGTTAAACTTTTTATAAAACCGGGAGAACCCATATCACTGTTCTACAATCATCTGGAAACTGTGTGTGAAACTTTATCTAAAACCAGGAGAACTCATACTACTGTACTACAATCATCTGGAAACTGTGTGTTAAACTTTAACTAAAACCGGGAGAAGCCATATCCCTGTTCTAACATCATCTAAAAACTGTGTGTGAAACTATAGCAGAGAGAAGAACAGGGATATGGGTTCGCTCTGCTATAGTTTCACACACAGTTTTAAGATGATTTTAGAACAGTGATATGGGTTCGCTCTGCTATAGTTTCACACACAGTTTTTACATGATTTTAGAACAGTGATATGGGTTCGCTCTGCTATAGTTTCACACACAGTTTTTACAGTGATATGGGTTCGCCCGGTTTTAGTTAAAGTTTAACACACAGTTTCCAGATGCTTGTAGAACAGTAGTATGGGTTCTCCCGGTTTTAGTTAAAGTTTAACATACAGTTTCCAGATGCTTGTAGAACAGTAGTATGGGTTCTCCCGGTTTTAGTTTAAGTTTAACACACAGTTTACAGATGATTGTAGAACAGTAGTATGGGTTCTCCCGGTTTTAGAAAAAGTATAAACACACAGTTTCCAGATGATTGTAGAACAGTGATATGGGTTCTCCCGGTTTTAGATTAAGTTTAACACACTCCCGGCTAATTTATACTTTTTTCACACAGTTTGAAGATGATTTTAGAACAGTGATATGGCTTCTACCGCTAATTAATACTTTTCACACACAGTTTGAAGATGGTCCACATCCACCTCCATTTTTGATTTTTTTATGTTTTTATTTTTTTTTTAAATATTTAAAGTTATTTCCCTGTCCCCATTTCTTTGTGGGGCACTTGTCCCACCCTTACCCCCATTTTCCTTCCTTTTGCAGACCACTAGGACTTTCCAGGACTTTTTTCCAGCCATTTTTGTGCCTAAAAGTTCAGGTCCCCATTGATTTCAGTGGGGTTCGGGGTCCGGGGCAAAGTTCAGGTTCTGTCCGGACCCGAACCCGGACTTTTTCCTGAAGTTCGGCCGAACCAGCAGAACCCGAACTTGTAGAAGTTCGCTCAACTCTACTGGAGATCCTTAAAGCCCTAGGCCCCTGCCTATATTGCCTTGTGAATGATCTGGCTCTGATCTGGGTCAGTTTAGTGCCCCATATCATATTGACCAATAATCTGTCCCTTGGCTGCCTTTATTTGCTCTTATGCTCTTTGCTGTATTTGCCCTAATGATGTTTCTGGTTGCAAAAAATGTTATACCTCATTAAAAAATAATTGTTTCCAAGGTACTTAAACTATAATTAATATTTAATGCAAGCTTACATGGTCATAAAAAGTAATAAGAACAAGAGGAAGTACTTCATATCTCCTAGCCTTTTTTCTCTAGATTAAAGTCTATGAGGCCTTTCCACCAATTCAGGCTTGGGAAAATTAATACTGTTAAATAGAGTTTGCCTTAAAAAAATGATTTTACCCTTTAGTAAATTTTCAGATACACACTGCAAAATAAAAAAAAAAACTGTACCTGCTTACCACTTTGTAAAATTGCATCTATTCCATAGAGACCAAAAAATATTTCTTGTTATTTCTGTGTTACATGCCTAAGTGAACTGTAGACAGGACTCTACATAACCATTTCTTTTTCTGTGGTCGGTAAGCAGTGTGACTGCTCTGTCCTGCCCCTTTTTTCTATCCTGGATGGCTTGTTTCCTAACTGTCACTGAATAAGTATATTGTATACTTGACAGTTACTGAAACTGTACTTTGCAGAATCTGGGTTCCTAACAAGGTCAAAACCCTATAAATTGCATTAGTCGGTGCTTAAAATAAAACAAGTCTGCATTGCCCCAAAGCCACCAATCTGCTTCAGAAAAAAAACGAAAGATTAAAAAGTTTTCTTCTTAACCTTTGCTGTCTGGAAATACATATTTCCCATTATTAATCTTGCTTATGATAGCTAAGGACCCAGCAAAAAAGGCAGGAGCATCTTTACAGATGACCAGAATTTTAAAGTAAATAGTTTTTTGGAGGATTGTGGGAAATGCTCAAAAAGTGTTTTGCTATCCAGGGGTATATTATAGTTCTTACTAGCTCAGTGAGAGATAAAATTCAGTTTGTTTTCCACTATTCAGTAATTTTAGTAGCTAAACCAAAAACCAATGAACGTTTTTTTTTTTCTGCAGAGTTCGACGGTCATGGCTAGAGCGGCGAAGTTTAAGGACGTGGGATACCTCCTCATCCACGGCACAGCAGATGGTGAGTCTCCTCTAATTAGGCTTCTACTACCCATGACAGATTTCCAGCATCAAAACTGACAAAACAAAAACTTGATGGCCAAATGTTATATTGTGATGACCGAGACAGAACAACACTAATTGTCTACAAATGTAAATTATTAGCTGTGTAATTATATCATATGAATCTAAATCTGCTGCTACTGAGATTCTACCACATGTTCAGCGTTAACTGTTTTTGCTAATGAAAAGGATTTATCAGCACATCAAAGAGATTTGGGTAGCTATGGTTAAAGTACCTTCTCCGTAACCTAACTCCAAAAGAATATGGGGCCTCTTCCATGACACCATGTTTGTGCACGCATAGGGCCAAATACACCGGTATTATGAAATCTTAACTTGCATATGTTATTTTGAAGAGCATCAGATTCAGTAGGTATTTGCTAAGCATTTTAGAAGCCTTCTTAAAACAAGTAGGGCCCTAAAGCAACCTTTGCCTTCAGTCCAGTGGTGAAGACTACAGAGGTCAAGGAGAGTGCTGTCTATTGCTTTACAGCTACCCTGTAGCCAATCTTACTATTGAAATAAGGCAGGCTCCTCTAAATAAGAGTGAGAATATTTACCATTTCCATTTCTGGTGCCACTGAATGCAATTCTGAAGAGGAATTATCCCCAAAGTCTGCTGTGAAACTGAAACTTCCAGAAATGGTGATGTCCTATGTTACACTGTAGTGCTCAATGGTTCCTCCTCAACATCCACACCACTATTGTTTTCTGTTAGGATGAGAGGGTTGGCAGGAGAAACTGCTAAGCACTGCAGCAGATTGACACTTTTGGAAATACCGGTTTCTCAGCAGACTCCAGGAGATGATTCCTCTTCATTGGAGCAGCATTGGGCACAGGAGAAGCAGTAATTTCATTCTTCTTCACAAGAAACTGTTTAATTTCAATTGTTCTGTAATTATTACTCTCAGATATAGCCTAAGGGTGCTTTAAATCTACACCTCATTCAGAAGTGTACATAAAACCTCATGTTTTTTGTTTTGGATAGCATAGTGAGGGTATAGAACCTCTGCAAGCTTTTTATTGCTGTCTGTCTTCCCTTTATCGCGGTCGAAAAAATTCTCCTGCACTAAACAGTAGTGCCATCGCAATGGAAGTGGCTAGAAGTACTTGTGGTTCCCAGTTAATGCACAGGCCTTGCTGTCCTCCAAGGGTCAGGGGACGCCCAATGGAGACACTGTAAAAGAATAAAAATAGGGCGCACCAACCTTGCGCATTACCAAAGTATATTAATTAAAATCAAAAGTAAAGGAACATGCTCACAAACAAGTGGATAATCAAAGGTGTATCAAAGTCCACTATGGACAAACAGCAACCTTTTCACCAAGACTATGTCCGGCATGGCGGAGGACATTCTGGATGGCTGACACATTTTGAGGGGTGATCCCCTCTTCCCCAGAGTCCTGAGGAAGAGGGGATCACCCATCAAAATGCCTTAGGTATCCAGAAGGTTCTGCGGCGTGCCGGACATAGTCTTGGTGACCCGGTTGCTGTTTTTCCATTGTGGACTTTGATAAGCCTCTGGTTATCCATTCGTTTGTGAGTATGTTTCTTTCCTTTTTATTTTAATAAATACACTTGGGTAATGCACAAGGTTCGTGCGTCCTCTTTTTATTTTTTTACAGTGTTTTCCCTTTATGGCAGGTTTACTCTGCCTTACTGTCAAAGTCGGTAAAAACTCAAGTTCATCCAGACCTTGAAGTTAGCTGTCATTGTCAGTCAAACCCAATTTACACTGAACCCAAGCTCACTCCTGGTTGTTGCCACAGCAGATATAGAGGGGAAAATTTCCAAGGGGACATTTGTTCTGGTGAAAACTTTCTAACAGTTCACCTTGCTTCCATTTATTGGTAACCTTTTGATATGTGAATCTTTTGTTTAAACATTTAGGCTTCCTTGACACAGCCAATTATTTGCATTCTTCTAGTGGCAGATTCTTTCCGGTTGAATGGCTGGGTCATGTGAATAGCAGCAGTCGGTCAGCCTTTATAAACTAGTGACAGGCTGACAGTGGCAACTGCTTATCGCATGTAGCTGCTTACCGCATGTTTATATGAGAATGTCTGAGCCTGGATGCAGTTGACTGTGTCTAGGCTTGGACATCTGTAGGTGTGGCTACATGCAGAGCCCACTGTCAGCCTGTCATTGGTTTATATAGGCTGATCAGCAACTGCTGTGCACATGACCTGGTCATTCCTCTGGCAAAAGTCTGCCGCTGGAATCTACAGAATGCAGATAATTGGCTGTGTAGATGAATTAAAATATTTCCAAACACACTCCCTCTAGTCTTCTTGCTGTCTCTCACAAACAGAATTGTCAGTACTGAGACAGTTCTCACAACAGTTTCCACAAGTGGAGAAGGGTGCTTTCATTTCCAAAAAACAAGCTGACAACAGCACTCACCGGCTACTACACTTGTCCTAGACAGCCTAGTGTAGTGTAGTACCTGGCTTGTGCTGTTGTCAGCTTGTGATTTTATGAATAAAAACCCTTTCTTCCAGTTGCAATCTTTCACAACACAAGCTGCCAGTTTGTGCTCTCTCTGTTCCTCAGAATAGCAGGCTGCAGCTACAGACTCTGTATGTAAGAGAGGAGAGGTGAGGAGACTGTACAGCACAGCAAAGCAATGACTGTGCGGGCTCTGTGTGCACTCCCTGTCATGCCCCCTGTGCTACTGAGCTGTTACTCAAAAAGCAGTCTTTGTTGATCAGAGTTGTCAGATAACTGGGAGAGTGGACAGGCTAGCTATCTGACAACACATCTCAGCATCCCCTGTAGAGTTTAGAAAAGGGAGGGAATCACCTGGGTGGATTAACAAATTTTGTTTTCTTCTGGTGATAGTTCTTTAATTAGAAAGGGAGAAGATAACACTTCCAAAGCTTCAGGAAAAAAATGAAGTCATCAAATGCTTTCCACTTTAAAGCATTTCTAAATGCTATTGTTATTATTATAGTAACAAACATTTTATACTCACCTGCTCTTTTCAATGGTATTGCACAGAGGCTGAGCGCCCCCCCCCCCTCCTGTTCTGGGGTTCCCCCACCAGCGCTACCCATTCCTCTTCTTCTGTGTCTGCCCCATAGAATGCCACTTGCTATGGGGGCAAACATATGAGCTTATTTCCGAGCCAGGCTGTGTTTGTGTCTATAGACATACACAGCCCGGCTCGGCCCTGCCCCTGCTCTCTGCTCACCGGATTTAACTGACCGCTGTAGGAGCCAATGGCTCCCGCTGCTGCACAAACTTCCTGTGAGAAGAGAAAGACAGGGGGAAAGAACTGCAGACGGGCACATTGCTGGATCGATATAATACTCAGGTAAGTGTTGCTGGGACGCATCAAGTGGCAAAACGTTTTTTACCCTAATGCAGGAAATGCATTAAGGTTAAAAATATTTTAGCTTTAGAACCACTTTAAGCACTATATTATGCAAATCTTTGTATGCAGTAATGTTTATAATACCACAAGTTTCTTTCAGACTTATGAACATAACTAGACACTTATAATTGTAAAAGACAAATTAGGGCAGATTACACCAGATTTATTCATTGATTTTAAAGGATCTCCAAATATTCATTTAGCATAGTTCATGTTTCACAGTATTTATGCAATATTAGTATTAAATTAATTTTGACCATTGTTTTCATAGTTCTTCAGGCTTGTATTTCAGTTTTATGCTTTCTAGTATTAGAAAATATTGCTTAAAATACTTTGGTTGCTGACAAAAACACCCTCTTTTTTTTAAATTGCCTGTCCAACAATACAAAACCATGAAGTAATCAGTTTACTGACCTTTTTGTTTCCCAGATAATGTGCACTTCCAGCAAGCAGCCCACATCTCGAAGGCACTTGTAGACGCAGGAGTAGACTTCGAAAGCATGGTAAATGTTTTTTTTTTTTTATACAGTACTCTAAACATGTGTCTTTATGTGCCCATTTACATCTACAGTATTCTTTTTTTTTTTTTTTTTTTTTTTTCATGTTAATGTTGTTTATAAGTATATGCAAAGGATTACCATTGTTTATAATAGTGCTAGTTCACGGCATGCATTGGCCAAAAGTCACATTGTGTTATAAGGCCTTTGGATAAAAAAGCCAATGCATCATGAAGTGCAGTGCATCAAAAATGCACCTAAAAAATGCACTGCAATGCTAGCACATAAGTGTGAGTCCAGCCTAAAGGCAATCTGTCATGAACATACCTCAGAATTTATTACTGGAAAACACCACTTGCCTCAAAACATTCAATGGTGATTGGATTACAGTGGCAAGTTACCAGTGTGGCTATACATTTTGGCCTTTACATTCATTAGATATGAATTAGTTACTTGGACAAGCAGAGAACTGTCTTCAGCATCATAGAAATCCGGTTGAATCTTTTTTACAAGGCACGGTTGTGGCACAGACAAAATTACTGTATAGACTTACTGTATAGAAAGTGGTGCCACACTCTTCACATTAAAGCGGAGTTCCAACCAAAAGGGGACCTTCCGCTTTAATAACTCCTTACCCCCTGAGATGCCACATCTGGCATGTCATTTTTTTTGGGGGGGTGGGGGGGCGGGTACCTAGTTTTGACAGGTACCCAGCTCCCACTTCCGCTCCTGGCACTGCGGCCCAGAGCGGAAGTTCTCCTCTCCCCCCTCGCTCCCTGCAACCTTCTGGGACACGTCACAGTAGATTGCCCGGCCATTCATAACGTGCAGTGCAACTCGCGCATGTGCAGTGCACTCCCGGTTATGAAGCCCCAAGCTGTCACAGCTGGCTGCCCACACATACTACTGCCAGCACCGCGGAGAGGAACGAGGCTTCAGACGGCCGCATCGCTGGACCATGGGACAGGTGAGTGTCTGATTATTAAAAGTCAGCAGCAATACTTTTTGTACCTGCTGACTACAAATGGGTGGAACTCCGCTTTAAGGCTGGGTTCAGACCACAGCATTAAGCGGCTCACAGCTGGGGTCCGGTGCGTCCCCATTCACTGTTTCAGGTCCGATTTCAGCCCAAATTTTTGGCTGAACTTGGAACTGAAATGGACCAGAAGATGCACTAGACTCCTGTACAATTTGCATCGGAGGCGCTCCGGAGATATGTGAACCGTTGAGAGCTTGTCACAATCTCCTGACATGCAAATTGACTGCGGGGAAACCCGCATCCAATTCATAATGGTGTGAACCCAGCCTAAAGAAACACAGATAAAACCAAAGGCTGACTTTGTACTTTTAATTATTTTTTTAATGTAAAACCACAGTCTTAAAACAGTTATTCTACATTGCCTAAAGTTCTTGGATACCTAAACATTATAACTATGTAATTGCTGGACATCACATTCCAAGACCATGGGCATTATTATGGAGCTGCCCCTTCCCCTTGCATCTACAATAGCTTCCACTCTTCTGGGAAGGCATTTCACAAGATTTTGGAGATTGTCTTTAGGAAGTTGTGCCCAGTCAGCCTAAAGAGCATTTGTAGGGTCAGGTACTGAGGCTGGATGAGAAGACCTAGCTCGCAATCAGTGTTCCAGTTTGTGTCATAGCTGTTCAGCAGGGTTAAAGTCAGAGTTCTGTGTAGACAATTTGAGTTCCTCAACACCAAACTCATCAGTCCGTGTCCTTATGGTCCTGGCTTTGTTCACCTAAGCTCAAAATTGAAAGGGGTGTCTATATACTTTTTTGCCACATAGTGTATTATTGTCTATCTCTATTTCTTTTTTTAGTGGTATACAGACAAAGACCACGGAATAAGCGGCTTGGCACACAGACACATCTACACCCATATGAGTCATTATCTAAAGCAATGCTTTAATCTGCAGTAATCAAAGACAATCTACTCATTTGTGCCATGGTTGACCGATACACTGTGATGACTAAAAGGAAACCATTTTGAATCTTTAGGACAACCAAAGAAGCAACACACAAGGCAAATGGCTTGGAAAACTACTGTAAGAATTAATAAATAAATGAGGAGCACAGTTAAATGGACATGCTTTCAGTCATGACTGAAAGTGTGGATGATACATATGATGATATCTCACCCACTAATTCTAAATTATATTGCTAATTAGGAGAGTAAACTATTTATATATGAATGTCAAGCTTGTACTGTGTTTGCTATTAACCGAATTAGGAAGTATAGTCTACTGTTCTGGAGAAAAGATTTTGTATACTGGAGAATATGGACTCTCTTGAATATGTTTCATATGTGTATTAAGTAACTTGTAATGTAAAAGGGGTGTACTCAACAATAATATTCCAATGCAAAAAAATATTACCCGTTAATTATTTTACAAGGAAAACTTACCTTTAGTATCAGTCAAATCCCAGCAAACACCTTTTTTGTTTAGAAATGTTATCAAGACCGTATTTCTGTCTGTGCCCCTGCTGGGGAGACTGCCCCTCATTTCCTGTCTTGGTGGCAGGTGTCAGTGTGACAGGAAGAGACGAGAAATCCCTTCAATAAGCTACACATTTTTTACTTAGAGTGAGGAAGGGATAGAGCCTCTCTTAGGCTTGTTTTGCTTTCTGAAGCCCCACTTTGGAGTTTTCACCCAAGAAGTGCCACCAAGAGTGGACGTAAAGGGAAAACTCCTCAGTGGTGGACACTAATACTTCCTGGTGTATTGGATGCTGAAGGTTTATCAACCACTCTACTCATGAAGACAGTGAAAATCAGTGGCACATGTAGCAAAGTGTGCATTCACCCATTTATGTATGGTGAAAGGGGTGTGTGTTAACCCTTTTCTTTGATTCTTATATTTCAACAGGTAACACTATCACCCCCACTTCCCCCTGCACTCCCCAAAGTTTTATATTCACCTGTCCATTGTCCTGTGAAATTACACATTGTGCAGCCCATGAGGAGCCAAATGGCTGCTCCTGCAAACTGTTTAGTCAGACCTTTGCTTCCGTACATAAGCAGAAAAATCCAGTTTATACCAAAACAGAGGCCGTTTATCATTGGGACGCATAATAGATGGCCCCTCAATAGGAATAAAAAGGGTATTCTCTGCACTCTGTGCAGAAAGAAAGGATGGCCCTCCTTGTAGGGTGCACAGTGTGAATCTCACAGAAGCCTGGACAGGTAAGTATAAAACTCTGGGTGGGGGGATGGGTACTTAAAGGATAATTAGGCCAGGGAATACTTGCCCTATAAGACCAGAAACTCTGTTTGAACCTTCTTCACAGACCAAGACAAGTGGGTCAATTTTATCATTTTGAGATTTGTATCAGACTGTGGCACTCTATTTTAGTCACCACTGGACAGAAACAAGATTCTTTCCAGTTCGCAAATTTTTTTAAGTCTGATTTTTTTCTTTTTTTTTTCATTTCTATTTCCTTCATCATTTTCTCATGTGTTAAAAGAGAGCTATGACTAAAGTGTTTTTGGCCATTCTTCTCTTGTGGGTCAGAATACTGCCCTTACCATTTGCTCTCCTCTGACCTACTCTTAGCTGACATAGCAGAGCTGTACCAGGTTCTGGAAGGATACCAACAATATTGTCAGAATCCAATCAGCTGCCTAAGTTACAACTAACTCCACGTCTCATAGAGCAGCCCTCTCTCCTGCCTGTCACTCGAGTGAGCACTGCAGGAGCAGAGCGGAAAGCAGTTACTGACATTTACCACTCTCCATTCTGTGCAGAAGTACTGAGCTATTATGAAAGTTTTTTTTTTCTAAACACTCTGTTTTCTATCACTTTAAATCAGTGGTTCTCAACTCCGGTCCTCAGGCCAGGTTTTAAGTATTACCTTGGGAGATGCAGACTAGAATACTGCAATCACTGAGCAGCAAATTATATCACCTGTGATGTATTTCAGTTATTGTGAAAACCTGGCCTGATGGTGGGTCCTGAGGCCTGGAGTTGAGAACCACTGCTTTAAATAGTTTGTTTGGACCAAGCTGGTCCAAACTAACTACTTCCTTCACTGGAAGTGCTGCACTGGCTCTAAGCACTGTATGAATTGTATGTAGCTTGAGCTGGGTTCCGGTTGTGAGACAGAGACTTCCCATCTCACACCCAGAACAAAATAAGAGTTGGTCTGTGCGGGCTAAGCCATTCATAAACAGCTTTTTTTCTATTATGTGAATTAATACAAAGCTTCCTCTGATTGGCTGGGGCAGAGAGACTGGCTGATGATGTCATGCTCTAGGACTTGGCCAATCAGAGGCAGCTTTGTATTCACACACATATTCAACTACATACCATTGCTATTATATAACTTGCCAACATTCCCATAGACTTATTTTGACCTCCTAAGTAATGTCCTAGCAATGTTTTTTTAAAGAATAGATGACAGTAGAAAGTAATGCAGGCTTTGCTCTTAACAATCATTCTCTGATTTTTGTATTAAAAACTGCTGGGTATTTATAATGTAATAGATGAGTAAATCTATTCAGGAATTTGGCGGATCTGACCTTTTTTGGTCAAATATCAATTCTCTCCTTTTAATTTCAAGAGGCGATCCCAAGTCAAATTCAGGTACTTACACTAGTTAAATGAAAAAATAAATAAATATATGCAATGTAATGAATACTAAGCTTCAATCATGTGTGTCTTTTATATCTGCCTGGAGTTCACATTTATTAGATGTACAGTGACTTCTCCGATCTACCATAAATCTTGGAATATATAAATCTTAATTGCCTCTTTATGATTTGCATTATTATGCATAGACAAGGCTATACGCCAACCATTTGTGATTTGCAGAAAATGGTCAGATTTGCCGAATTGGCCCAATGTACTTATTGTAATATGTTGGAGACTGAAGTTTCATGAGATGTATTTTTTTGTGAAATATATTATATAGTATCCGAGTAGATGTTTCTAAATATGTTTACAACGCGTTCATAATACGTCCTTTCTGTAAATTCTGCTGTGAAAGAAAACAATAAAGATGTGGGCTGTGCAGGTTTTTATTGTGTAGAATTCTTGTGAAACCCGTAATTACTTCTAATAAAAAGAAAGTTTTAACTGAAGCCTATTTAAGGGGCACTCACAGCTGTATTTAATGAACCCTTGCAAAGCGGACTCAGAAAAGTCCATCTGCAAGTAGTGGTATTCAGAAAGGATGTTCAGGTTCCTTTCTAAATGCTGATATCCCTTTATGACCATGCTGGCTATGAGTAGGTGGATTTGTAAAGCCTAAATTCACATTATGTGAAATGTGTGAAAACTCAATTATCCAATCAAGATAAATTAAGTAAGCAGGGATTTTCTTTTCACAATTTGATAATATACGTAAATCTTCACAAATGTTATCGTGTGAACATTCTCAAATTCTTTAGTAAATTAACTCAATCTGTTGTGTCAATGCAACAGGTTTTTGTTCTCTAAGGTAAATTAATATAAGGCAACACATTCAGTTTACATGGCAGCACACATTACCACACGGAAAACATGCTTGGGATAAACATAGATCTATAGTCAGACAACAAAGTTAACGAAAGTAAAGTAAAGTAAAGTCTTTTTCTGCAGTCGCTTTTCTATAAAAAAAAATACCTGTGAGTTTTTTATATAGAGCACTGTGTAGCGCTGCCCTCTTGAGGGTTGCTTATAGAATCAATTCCCCCTTGGATTTCCCCATTCTGTGAGTCCTCCACCATCCCTGACACTCTGTGTTCACTCATATTGCAAGGTTCCATTACCAATTACTCTGTTTCAGTAATTGAGAGCACAACACAGATAGAGTTATAAATGTTTATTAACCACTTACCATCCGGAAGGTTTTGCAGCTTTAGGACCAGAGCACTTTTTGCGATTCGGCGCTGCGTTGCTTTGGCTGACAATTGCGCAGTCGTGCGATGTTGTACCCAAACAAAATTTGCGTCCTTTTTTTCCCACAAATAGAGCTTTCTTTTGGTGGTATTTGATCGCCTCTGCGTCATTTCTTATCGCCGCTATAAACAAAAGAAGAGCGACCATTTTGCAAAAAAACCCAAATTTCTTACTTTTTGCTAAAATTCAAATCCAAAAAAAAATATAAAAAAACATTTTTTTTCACAGTTTTTGGCCGATTTATATAATTCCTCATATTTGCGATAAAAAAAAATTGCAATATGCGTTTATTGATTGGTTTGCGCAAAAGTGGCCGCGTTTACGGATGATGAGAATTCATTTCTGGGGTTTTTATTTTTATTTTATTTTTTACTAGTAATGGCAGCGATCTGCGATTTTTAGCGGTAATGCGATATTGGGGGGGACATGTCGGAACATTTTGACACTTTTTTGGGACCAATGACATTTATTCAGCGATCAGAAATTTAAATGTCCACTGATTACTGTATAAATGTCATTGGCAGTGAAGGGGTTAACCTGCAGGGGGAGATCTAGGGGTTAATAGTGTTCCCTGGGTGTGTTCTTACTGTGGGTGGGTTGGGCTAACATGGGCATGAGAGATCTAACTGATCCCAGTGACAGGGATCAGTAGATCTCTCATGCCCCACTGACAGGGCGGGGAACCGCCGTGTTTACATCGGCGGTTCCCCGTTCTTTTCCCTGTAGCCGCTCATCGCGGCTCGCCGGCGGACATCGGGTCCGCCCGAGCCGCGGGCACACTCCCCAGGAGTGCGGCGGGGGCGCGCGCGCGTGCCCCCTGGTGGCCAAATGCGAATCGCCGCTTATTTACGGCGATGAAAAAGACGGCGTGCGGTCGGGAAGCAGTTAAACTCTTATTTCTGAAAGAAATAACAATCTCAATAAAGTAACAGAAATATAACAATAATTAATATCAACAAGTGAAACCTATGGTTCTAGTGAACAAAGGGAGTAAATAGTTGGTTAACTTCAGTCACTCCCTGTATTCTCCACAAACAACAACAGTTGAAAAGAATACAGTTCCTCCAATTGAGTTTAAACAATACCCAAGGGTTCACTGGAAAATAGATGATTTGGTAATCTCTACTAAAGCTGAAAAGGGAAATAATACAGTAATACCCTATACCAAATATATGACCCAAATGGTAATTTGGTAACACTCAATGGATTATCATTCAGATAACAAGGTTCAATAATGCAAAAATAAAATATATTCAATTAGCAGTTATATGAATTCACTAGGTAACTATGAACTTCTATTTCAATTCTCCTGTTCTAGCTCAGAGAGTTCTTAGGAGATATAGTATTTCCAAGTAAATAGCCCTGAGTATGACACTGGGGAGAGGATGAGTAGATGAAGTTGTAATAATCCTGTCTTGCAGTGTCCAAATAATCTTCTGCCGGCTATAAAAGTGAATTAGGTACCTGTAAACCCTGTGTCCTTCCAATCACTGAGATGAGGCACAAAAAGGGTTAAATTCCACTGCACTAAATAGCCTTGTAGTGATCACTGACCTCTTGAACAAAGTGGTCACAAATGTTACAAAGAGATGCTGCATAGACAGTATAAGTACTTTATATGTGGTCCTGGGCCCGATCACCAAATCCAAATCGCTGCATGTAGGCAAACAATCCGGCACTCAGATAAAGAGGATGGTAATGCTGGGACCATTAGTTCACACTGGCTGCTTGCTCCTGGAAGGCGAATAGCATTCGGTGCAGTCCTTGCAGCTCTCTTGGAACGATAGATACAACTGCTGCGGTAGCTGCTGCTGCTTCAATCCAGACAGAGATGAGAATCAGAAGGCTCCGTTGATCACTCATTGTATTGCTGGGGAAAACGGTACATGGGCTTTGGGCCTAGCTCTGGTTGTAGCAGCACACAGGGTTCTTCACTGATCAATCACGTTGTTCCAAGAGGCTCTCAGCACCTCCTCCCACTTAAATAAGTTTCTCTCACAATGCTCTGCACCTCCCAGAAGTCTCCAGTGCAGCACAGCCTGATGGGAAATGGAGTCCTTCATACTAGAGTTTGCTGACTGTTTCTTCTTTCCACACTACAACTCCCACAATGTTTCATCCTCATTGTAATTACAGTGTTATTCCACAAATGAACACTAGAGGGAGTTCCCCCGGGTTAGGCAATGAACACAATTGTTTGTATGCCAGAGGAATAGTTATGAACTCCTGACTACAATTGCAATACACATGGTTAGCATCGGTGTGTTGCTCATTGAAATGCAAGTGCAATGAAGTGGGCAGCCAAGGTGCAAAAGGAGCCATTCAAAATGAGAGGCACTTCGCCACCATGGATATATATATATATATATATATATTCACAGTTAGGGTGTTTCCTTTTGGTTCCATTTGTTTCTTAGGATAGGTGTCACGGCGGGCTTCAAATCATCATGTAGCAATAAATAAAAGACGTGACACACTTCTCCAATGCAATTAGGTTTACTTCGTGAAAATTCAGCAAATGAATTTTCACAAAGTAAACCTAATTGCATTGGAGAAGTGTGTCCCATCTTTTGTATATATATAAGACTGGGATGCCATTAAAGTTCATGTAAAGGCAGGCACCCCAATACTTTTGGTAATATAGTGTGTGTATATATATATATATATATATATACACTATATTACCAAAAGTATTGGGGTGCCTGCCTTTACATTAACTTTAATTGCATCCCAGTCTTAGTCCATAAGGTTCAATATTGAGTTGGCTCATCCTTTTTAGCTATAACAGCTTCAACTCTTCTGGGAAGGCTGTCCATTCTTCCAGAAGCGCATTTGTGAGGTCAGGCACTGATGTGGATGAGAAGGCCTGGCTCGCAGTCTCCACTCTAATTCATCCCAAAGGTGTTCTATCGAGTTGAGGTCAGAACTCTGTGCAGGCCAGTCAAGTTTCTCCACCCCAAACTCGCTAATCCATGTCTCATCCATGATAGATGGTTTTCAAAATGTTTTACAAATAAATATCTAAAAAGCTTGGCATGTGTTTGTATTCAGCCAACCCTGAGTTAATACTTTGTAGAACCACCTTTTGGCTGCAATTATAGCTGCAAGTCTTTTTGGGGATGTCTCTACCAGCTTTGAACATTTAGAGAGTGAAATGTTTGCCCATTCTTCTTTGCAAAATAGCTCAAGCTCTGTCAGATTGGATGGAGAGCGTCTGTGAACAGTCATTTTTAAATCTTGCCACACGTTCTCAAATGGATTTAGGTCTGGACTTTGGCTGGGCCATTCTAAAACATGAAAACGCTTTGATCTAAACCATTCCATTATTGCTCTTTTTAGGCCAAAAAGTGCCAGTTAGGTCTCATCTGACCTGTGCACGATCTTCCACGTTTGCTGTGTCCCCCACAGTGCTTCTCGCAAACTGCAAACAGAACTTCTTATAGCTTCCTTTCAACAATGGCTTTCTTCTTGCCACTCTTCCATAAAGGCCAGATTTGTGGAGTGCACGACTAATAGTTTTCCTGTGGACAGATTCTCCCACCTGAGCTGTGGATCTCTGCAGCTCCTCCGGAGTTACCATGGGCCTCTTGGCTGCTTCTCTGATTAATGCTCTCCTTGCCCAGCCTGTCAGTTTAGGTGGACTGCCATGTCTTGGTAGGTTTGCAGTTGTGCCATACTCTTTCCATCTTTGGGTTAAGGATTGAACAGCGCTCTGTGAGATGTTCAAAGCTTAGGATTTTTTTTTATAACCTAACCCTGCTTTAAACTTTTCCACAACTTTATCCCTGACCTGTCTGGTGTGTTCCTTGGCCTTTATGATGCTGTTTGTTCTCTGACAAACTTCTCAGGGCTTCACAGAACAGCTGTATTTATACTGAGATTAAATTACACACAGGTGGACTCTATTTACTAATTAGGTGACTTCTGAAGGCAATTAGTTTGACTAGATTTTATTTAATAACGTAGCAGCCTGCCACCAAGGTCTATAGAAAAAAACCCTAAAACACAAATTAAAAAGATCATAAGCAGCGGCGCATCACAAATATGATATAAGAACATCCACCTCAAAATTGACTATACAGGGATAAATGTAAAATCTCATTCAAATAATGACCAAATAAATGGATAATTAAACAGAATTATTTAGCCAACTTGTATGGCATGTACAGAGTAAAAACAGTCTTATGAGGATAGTGAATAAAACACCCGGTGAGGAAGGCTTAACAAATATTCCATCTGAGAAGTGACCAGGAACCTCCACCTTCTGATAAATGAAAACTCTTACCAGAGTGATTTGGCTTCCAATTTAATAGAATAGCCAAAGAGCGCTTTCAGGGATGTGTATAACTCATTTAACTGTTAAATGATCCCACAGGTTCCTCAGCATGGATAAGAGATCCTCCACCGACCCACCGAAAATATAAAAAAGTATGCACAACAATAGTGTAATCCCGTTTGAAGATTTATTGTAATGCAGATAAAAACATTCAGGTGTACACTCACATTTTTGAAGATAAAAGCAGACCCATAATATTCCAAAGATATGGTAAGAAACTGTATGCTATAGCACGGCCGTGGGAGCGCAGCGTTGCAAGTCTGTAGATCCACGCCTACCGGTTTCGTCATACACTGATGACTTCCTGGGCGTCAAACGCACACTACACTTTTCAGATATTTATTTGTAAAAATTTTGAAAACCATTTATCATTTTCCTTTCACTTCACAATTATGTGCCACGTTGTGTTGTTCTATCACATAAAATCCCAATAAAATACATGTACATGTTTGTTTGTAACATGACAAACATGACACACCCTGTCACAGCTACTTCTGTGATCAAACAAGGAAGCGAAGGCTTCTGGGAGATGACCTAACAGGAAGTAAAAGCTGAGAGACAATCTACAGGAAGTGATGGAATCTGAAAATCCTTTTAAAAATACAAATAAACTTACAAGATTTGAAACCTCTGGGGATAAGGTGAGTGAAAAGCACATTCGGATGGTGGGGCCAGAAATGGCATCGGAAAACACTTCTATTTATTATGAAAAGTGAAATTCTACCCTAAAAGGTGAACTTATCCTTTAACCACTTCAGCCCCGGAAGGATTTCCAGCTTTAGGACCGGAGCCCTTTTTGCGATTCGGCGCTGCGTCGCTTTAACTGACAATTGCGCGTAAAGACCGGGGTGGTAGGCTTACACGAAAAGTGAGTGGAAT
>BLSH010500889.1:1973739-1992390 GCA_018402905.1 Glandirana rugosa | reverse complement strand
CCTCTGGATATGATGCTGAGCATGTGCACTCAACTTCTTTGGTCGACCATGGCAAGGCCTGTTCTGAGTGGAACCTGTCCTGTTAAACTGCTGTATGGTCTTGGCCACCGTTCTGCAGCTCAGTTTCAGGGTCTTGGCAATCCTCTTATGGCCTAGGCCATCTTTATGTACAACAATTCTTTTGTTCAGATCCTCAGAGAGTTCTTTGCCACAGGTGCCATGTTAAACTTCCAGTGACCAGTATAAGAGAGTGAGAGCGATAACACCAAATTTAACACACCTGTTCCCCATTCCCACCTGAGACCTTGTAACACTAACGAGTCACATGACACCAGGGAGGGAAATGGCTAATTGGGCCCAATTTGGACATTTTCACTTAGGGGTGTACTCAATTTTGTTGCCAGCGCTTTAGACATTAATGGCTGTGTGTTGAGTTATTTTGAGGTGACAGAAAATTTACACTGTTATGCAAGCTGTACACTCACTACTTTACATTGTAGCAAAGTGTCATGTCTTCAGTGTTGTCACATGAAAAGATAGAATAAAATATTTACAAAAATGTGAGTGTGTACTCACTTTTGTGAGATACTGTATGTTCATGTCCTTTCTTGTCAAACATGTTGTTTTCCCATTTTTACTGCTGCATTTGGTATTTGAATCCACTGGGGGGAGCTGTGTTGGCTCTGGCTGCCCCTTCCCCAGTGTCTGCCCAATTAATGTAGGCCATCCCCACCAGTCTCTGGTGGGACAGCTTTCTTGTTGGTCCAGTATTCCCCGTGCTGTATTGTGTGGGTGTTGGGCGTGGCACCTTAGGGCCTCCGCCTCCCCTACTATGTGGCGTCTGGGTTTCCATGGTACCACTGTGTGCGCCAGTGATTTTCTGATGTGGGACTCTGCTCTGCCCCCTCTGGGCGGGGCCACCCACCAGATGATCAGGGGGGCTGCCCGACCGTAATCCCTGGCTCACGTGGGGGACAGAACTAAGCAGACACCGTAAACAGTTGTGCTCATAAGTTTACATATCCTGGCAGAATTTATGATTTATTGGCCATTTTTCAGATAATATGAATGAGAACACAAAAACATTTCTTTCACTCATGGTTAGTGTTTGGCTGAAGCCATTTATTATCAATTAACTGTGTTTACTCTTTTTAAATCATAATGACAACAGGAAGTACCCAAATGACCCTGATCAAAAGTTTACATACTCTGGTGATTTTGGCCTGATAACATGCACACAACTTGACACAAAGGGGTTCGAATGACTATTCAAGGTAACCATCCTAACCTGTGATCTGATTGCTTGTAATTAGTGTGTGTATAAAAGGTCAATGAGTTTCTGGACTCCTGACAGATCCTTGCATCTTTCATCCAGTGCTGCACTGAAGTTTCTGGATTCTGAGTCATGGGGAAAGCAAAAGAATTGTCAAAGGATCTGCGGGAAAAGGTAGTTGAACTGTATAAAACAGGAAAGGGATATAAAATGATATCCAAGGAATAGAGAATTTCAATCAGCAGTGTTCAAACTCTAATCAAGAAGTGGAAAATGAGGGGTTCTGTTGAAACCAAACCACGGTTAGGTAGACCAACTAAACTTTAAAAGTTGATAATAAATGACTTCAGCCAAACACTAACCATGAGTGGAATGTTTTTGTGTTCTCATTCATATTCTCTGAAAAATGGCCAATAAATCATAAATTCTGCCAGGGTATGTAAACTTATGAGCACAACTGTATATGTAACCATTTGGTACATTGTATATGTATGTAATAGCCGCATTTGTTTTTAGTCTTCTATTCATTTTGTAATAATAAAGCTATGATACTTTTATAAATTCAGTTCTCCATGCATATTATGCCCAGTACAGTCCAAATTTGAGGGATTATTTATTTGCCTTCGTATATCAACTGTATAGCTGTAGTGATGTGTGGGAGGGGTGTGTTATGTTTGTATCACTATGCAAATCAAACGTTGTATGTTTTTGAAGGTATTTGATATATTTGAGAGGATGTCTTGGAATTGCTATATCAATACTGTGTTTTTCTTTTCAATAAAACCTGACTTGATTTTAAAAAAAAGGTTGCAAGCTTTCAATACACTTCAATCCACTGCTCCCTACGTCTTGACTGTTTCCTATAGTGAAATAGGAGCCAATAGGGGAAACCACAGAGCACAGTAGGAACCACAAATCCAACACTCCCAGATATGTCCGATTCTGAAGATTCTTCAGGCACTGGAAACTTTTCAGTACAGTAAACTTTGACGGCGTAGCTGGCAGAAAGGCAAATATTACCTCTTTTGTAGATCAAATCTTTTTTTATTGCATTTTTATTCTAGCAACAGAGTCCCTTTATGCCAGCTGAAGTAAAGTACCATTGCTGATGGTCAACACGTTAAGGGCCCAGTTACAATTGTGTTATCCCACATGCTGATGCATTGTTTGATGCATTCACACACCTTTTCAATTCTGTGGGCACTTATTTTCTAGGGCAGGGGTCTTGAATTAAATTTTTTTTTTGAATTAACATTTACGGGGGGCCAGTCAGCAAAATTTCCTTCCGGCAGAGGTCAGAAACTTGTTGGCACTATAACACATCACACCCCCATACATCATTGTCTTCAGCCTAACTTTCACATTAAAGTCCCTTTTACCTCACAGTCCCCTCTTTTAAGCAGTTCCCACAGCGTCCTCAGTTCCCCTTCACAACACTGCCCCCCCCCCTTTACCTTGCAGTTCCCTTTACAGCACATAGTGCCCCTTTACACTACGTAGTGCTCCTGTACATCACGCTGTGCCCCTTTATACCACATAGTGTCCCTTTATACCACACAGTGCCCCTTTATACTGCACAGTGCCCCTTTACACCGCACAGTGCCCCTTTTAATGCAAGCCTCCCCTGCACAGTCCTATGGTACCTTTGGCAGTGCAGAGACACTAATCATCCTGGGGTGTCCCCCCCTGGGCCTCCAGCACGGCCATCAATGTCATCCTCACAGGGTAGGGGCGGGAGGAGCTGCAAATCAGGACTGAGGGGCTGGAGCTGCCCAAGTTATTGTGTTAACAAGTGGGTGATTACCGGTTTGTTAATTTGAGAAGACTCCTGCTCTCTGTCCCAAGTTGCAGTGTGCTGCAGATCGGCACAGAGAGCGGGAGTCTTTTCATATTAACAATCCAGGTAATCCCCTGCTTGTTAACATAACTTGGGCAGCTCCCACGTCTCAGTCCCTATCTGCTGTTCCTCCTGCCCCGTCCTGTGAGTATGACATTGGTGGCCAGGCGGGAAGCCCGGCAGAGGACACCCAGCTGTGGCAGCGGCACGGCCACGGTCCGGACAGGACTGTCACTCGCTCCAGTTCTGGACTGCGGTCTGCCATTATATGACTGCTGTCCTAGGGGTTCTCAACAAATGTGCACCAAAAAACATACCTGATTCTTTTGTCATAAATGTGTTATGGTCAAGTGCATTGTTAGTGTGGAAGTACATTGGAGACCTATTAGAAATGTATAGGATCACCCACAAAACAAAACATGTGCTTTCAATGTGAAATATATATGCATTAAGGGTCAAAAATCTGCTCTGATAGCACCAATCAAACCCATCTTGATGGTACATGTAATACCTGTGTAACTTACCCTGCAATGTGTTTTAAAAACCAAACAATTCTTTTTCGTGCATATGGAGAAAACAGAGAAAATATTTCACGACAAAGCATAGAGAGCTGTTCTATATATTTATTTTCCACATAACAGAAATGTCTATGCAAAAAGCACACAATACATAAACATCTGTATCAAAGTACATCCAAAATGGTATGATCCTTGACAGAAAAGAAAAAAAAGATCAGAGGGGAGCCTAAGTGCAATAATTGTCATTATGCCCCTCCCTTGTCTTCTGCTATGGTTTTATTTGGCTGGGATAAATTATGCATTTAAAGGTCACATATAAAATGAATAAGACACTCACTATAAATGTAAAGTATCACAAATATTGCCTTTCCCAGCCTTGTGGTTATCAATATAACATTTTGCAAGAAAAGGCTACTCTTTAACTTTCCTCCCATTTACAGAGAAAATTCTTATTATTTTTTTCTCTCCTTAATTTACTATTATGCTTACATAGCCTAAATGAAAGAAAAACTATCTAAAAGCTAATAACTGAAGTGTGGTGAGGTGAGCATAATGTGTAAATAATCAGTGGGTGCCCTCGTTCCACTATCCCACTGATTTAAATGGGTTTTCACCCCCTTCTTTGCTCTACTATACTGTTTCAGTAGTTATAGGGGAACTAAACTGTATCTGAGCACCACAAACTAAAACATGTTTTATATATATATATATATATATATATATATATATATATAAATTTTATCATTTTCAATTTTAAAAGCAAATCCACCCATCCATCCATCTCTCCATGCTTTATTTTGCTGAGAAATCAGTTACGATAAAGAAGACCCTAGCATTTCTAGCCGTAGCCAATAAGGGCAGATGATTCGTGTAACATTTACTCCTTGGAATCCATCTGCCTTTTGCTCAGGAATGCAGGCAGGAGGGTATGATTAGCTGAGAAAACCCCTCCCCTCCTCAAAGTTCCCAGGGATATATGACATCATCTGCCTAGGCCTGGAAACCAGGATGTAACTGAAGAAATGTAAAAAAAAAAAGTTTAAAACAAGTAAATATGATATACTTTACCATCTGTTTACAAATGTTAGTTGCATAAGGTTTAAAAATTGTTGGTTGAGAGAGTAAAGTTCCGCTTTAAGTACAAAGAGGGGCTGACAAAAGATTTCCCAGAGAAGCTCCTAATGTCCTGAGCATTGATGCAGCTTTATGCACCATTTCAGTTTAAAACAGGGGTGCTCAACCTTTTGAAGAGTGAAGGCCACTTAAGTGATTTGGTAACTGGTCACGGGCCACAATTAAATGAAATGGTTCAGAATTGTTAATTTTTTTTTTTGAATAGCATAATGAACATTTTCCACCTGCAGCCGCTGAATGCTGGCGGGAGGGAGAGGAGAAGAAACCAGGTTTCCGTGGTTGCAGGAGGAAAATGGAGAGGATTGACTCCTGTATATGCCACCCCTACAGCCCCTCCTGCCCAAGTGTAAAACAGAATGTGACAGGGAGGCCGCATGGGCCCCCTGGAGCATGGGACGCGGTCACCATTGTGACCCCTGATGCTACACCAGTGGTTGGGACGGTGTGGTAAAACGACTATGGAGTTTTATCGACCCCAACAAACCACAAATGTAAACAAGCCCTTACTGTCCTGAGCCCCCTAAAATGCTGCTTTCACACTGATGCGCTGCGGTTGCCATGTGGCTTTCCTGCAAGTTAACTGAGCTTTGCCACAGACTAGATATCTAGTGGGTGTGGTGTACTTTTTGAAAGTGTACCAAAACTGCTGCATTCAGGAGTTTTGGTGTGTGTTCAGAAAATAGGAGCGCATTTCCCCGGTTTGAGCTTGAGGGCCACATCAAAGGGCTCACAGGTTGAGCACCCCTGGCTTAAAACATCACCTGGCTATAAGCATGGAGCCTCTTTGCAGTGATGGTCATCAGGTTCTGCTCTGTCTGCCATAGGGGATTTTATGCTGACACCTCTGCTTCATGCCCTCTGCAGCACTGTAATTTTGAACAATCACACTCAAACACATTGCACTTTACACATTGTCTTGTGTATTAGCAATCCATTTACTTGGAATATGCTGTGAAGGCACCACAATACATGGAAAAATAACACACAGAGCATTGGCATTTGTGCTGTGGTGCATTATAGTGGAGGTTTGCTGCAACATGCTTTATATGTACACTGGGGGATCAATACCAATTAATTGTAATGCACTGCAACACATTAATGCCGTGCATAATTAATAAATGTTATTATGTGTGTTACGGTGTGAATGAATCTGTGTAACCAGCCAGTTCGATGTTTCTCTGATAGTGATCTGGCTGCATCAGAAATACTCTCATCAACTGATTGTTGACCCCCTCTCACTCGGAATACTTGGAAATTTTGCTGCTCAGAGAAGGAGACCCTGTAAAGTTATGTACAGGAAGGTCTGGAACCTAATATATTCATTTCATTTGATACAGTGTCACAGATTCATGGTTATTGGCCAAATATATTTGGGGGTACCTGATTGTTTTGTCTCTTATTTTTCTACAGACCTCAGTGGTAACAGCTTTGCCCTTGAGTTCCCAGCTCCACTTACCCATCACATAATCCCTGTTAGACTTTCATATATTTTGAATTATGTGAATTTATAAAACGTGAGACTCTTAAGAAATCAAGACGGGGGCAGAAGAGCTGAGAACTCAGCTGGTTAGATCTTGCTGTTGGAGTCCCCGAGAGATCTAAGATGACAACAGGTTCACCATTCATAAATGAACTGGCTATTTTTGGTGGACTGACTCTTTAAATCAGCAGAATGGCGGCACAGATGAGCATCATTTACACATTCTTCTTACCCTACTTACCTATCAGTTGAAGCAGAGTTACCCTTTAAATAATAAATATATAAAAATGCATCTTTGCACTCAATAAGGATCATGTACAGCTATGGGAAAAACAGCTGGATAAATTAGACATCTGCGTGCGGAGGACATGGCTCAAACTGACAAATTTACTACCATAAATATACTGACAGGTAAAACTGTACACAAAATGATAAAACATCAGGTGATAAATGCAATCATGACTACAGATAACACACATGGTCATTCCATTTCAGTTAAAAAGAAGTTTTAAAAACTCAGTTTGCTGGAGATGTTCAAAGTTAAATGCACTTTATTTCCTTATGGCCATACAAGTACATATAATAACACTGTCATGTACACATTGTGTATCTGAAAATGAAATATATTAATTTTGGCAAAATATTTCTCACTCATTGAGACTGGGAATGAACAAAGTTGAAGACAGTATCAGCCCAAAAATGCTATGTGTTTGGTCAAGACAAGAGTTGCATAATCAGATCTCGCAGGCCATGCCTTGTCTTAAGCTTCACCCATCTACTAGGCTTCACTACTTTAAAAAAAATGTACCTTGCAAGCTTAGTAGAAACAAAGATCGGATTGAAATCATTGAGGTGTGTTACTGCACATATGTCCGTGCATTATATCATGTGTTAACATGCCTTGTAGTAAGACATTCCATTAATTTTGACCATTTAATTGACCCGGCCTTATATTTTATTTCACATTCTGGTGTGGTGGTAAGCTAAAACACAGGTTCGCTGCTATGCATTGGGTATGTGTGCTGTGGTGTCATTCAAAATGAATGGCACTGCAACTAACTGCATCAGTGCAACGCAGGTGTGATTCTGGCATAAAATTTACAATTCGCAGGAAATTTTAGGCTCTTGCAACTGTGAGATTAAAGCCCCTTTCACACAAGCAGTCCAATCAGGTCCGCCTGTCCGTTTTTCAGGAGGACCCGATTGGACCCTCCATTCTCCTCTATGGAGCAGCAGATGTAAACGGGCTTGTTTACACCCGCCTACCTCCAATCCAATCCCACAAAAACAAACAGAAGGGGATCCGTTTACATGCGACTGCCCATACAGCAGAGTGGTCTGTGTCCGTGTCCTCTCTGCCTAAAGCTGGCCATACATAATACAATTTTCGTGTTCAATTTCCTTTAGATTTACCTTCAACTATGTAGTGAAGTTGAAGAGCCTGCCTGACTGCATACAAATTGAAAATGTTTAGGGTTGACCGCATATTTTATGGTTTTGGTAAATCTAAAGGAAAATTGTATAATGTATGGCCAGCCTAAGAGGAGTGGACATGGACATGTCATCCGCCAGCTCCGTTCAACTCAGCAGGAGATCAGCAGACGGATCCCCTGCTGAGAAAAAGGGGCCCAGCCTGTGTGAAAGGACCCTTAACTGCTTATCTGCAGTTATCTGTTTAAAGATGCAGTCCTCAGTTCACTTACATTATGGATCAGAGCGGGGGTAGGGGACAACATAAAGCTGAATTCAAAAGGTCAAGAAAATCTAATTTAGGAACTTATTCTAAGTGCGGTTTTTTACATCAGATTTTTGTATTTCCCTTGAGTTCAGCTTTACACGTATGGTAAAAAGGTAAAGTAAATTGCTGCTGTAGTAACCATATGTAAAACACTGGCCCTACAGGTGAAAACTGCTATTGCATTTCATCCATTTGGATATATTGATGCTCTATGAGAGCTATTATACAATGTCTGCATAGACAGGCTATCTGACATATTTAGTAAGCCAAAAAGAAAGATATTCAAGGGTGGCACTTGGCTTAGTGGTTAGCACAGCAATGGGGTCCTAGGCGTAAATCTTAGCCAGGAAGCTATATGCACGGAGATTACGTGTTGTTTGTGTGGGTTTTCTTCCCACACTCCAAAGACATGCTGGTAGGTTAGTTGCCTACTGCCTAAATTAGTGAGGCTTGAGGAAAGACCTGGTGACCTACCTAAGAAAAGGTTTCAGCAAGAAAACTGTATTGCCCATAGAACTTGAACTCCATACATACAAGTCTAGTAATCCACAGTGATTGATCTGAATCCATCTTTCCCTTTAATGCCTGTAGTAAACTGGCAGCACTAGGTCATTGCTTTTCATCATACCTTATTATTTGCAATTGTTAGTCAGCCAAAGCCATTTTAACAAATGCAAGTCAGGAATCTTTTTGTTGCAAAAAAAAGCAGCTATATTACACAGAAGGGCCTTAAATTCCTGGGAAAAGATCCTGCCATGAATAAAAACTACCTATGTAGAAAACCTCTAATGGAAGCTGCCATTCTCTGATAAGAATGGCAACTTCCATTTGCTCTTTCTAATATATGTGTTTTGCTGCAAGGCAGGTTCCCTTTAAGGTCCGTAACCCAATATGTGTGGTGACAGAACCCAATAAAAGTTGCTGTGAACTACTGGTACTAGTGGAGTAAATGAAAAACGTATCCATAAAATCCAATGACTGTGGCTCAAGTATTTATCTTTGTACAGAGGTCTGACTACATAAGAACCAAACATGATTTCATATAAAATAGTGACTAAATATTTTGATAAAAAAATAAAATGAATGTGTTTTAGAGCAGCAATATATTATTCTACATAAAGGATATAATATTAGAGGAGCGGTTATCAGTTCAGAATGTTGGCTTAAGCCTTTCTCAAGGGTGGAGCCAAACTGCAGGGTCGTTGGCATATTGGATACAGTAAGGGCCCATTCACCATGTTAGTTAGGTGCATTTTCATGTGTCAATGTAGATTTTTGTTGTGCACAACATGCATTTCTATGCAAAATGAGACTTTTTAATGTGTTTTTGGATTTCAAATTTGGAGAAGATAGGGTTAGAAGCCATTGACCAAGGCTTGTTACTACCTGTTGCCAACACATCAAAATGAATGCTATATGTGTTTTGATGTGCTGCCGATGACTTCTATAGGCCTCCCAATGTAAATTCAGGAAAAGAACAAACGTGTCATATTGCACTTCACCACTCAAATGGCAATAGACACTATTATAATTATAGGGAGGGTAGGCACATACGTTTAGAAACACATAGGCCCTCAGTGATTAGAGCACAGGGTATAAGCCCATCGGCTACTATGCTAGCGGCTGTTGTTATTACTATTTTTTAAAATGTATTTTACAAACAGGTGCTGATGTACCGAAAAACTTGTATTCAACATATTAAACTCTTGCAAATAATTCCACAAGTAGAAGAGTTGTCATGATAACATATCTGTGTATACTGTATATTTATATAGAAGACAAACCAGAAGACATTGATGGTCCTTGTGTGATACAAAACACTGCTACTGCTGGCCAGAATGGGAGAAAGATTTGGAGATGTTCATGTCACTACATCCAAAATTTAGTTTGGTGTATTCCCCTGCACACCATTGTAGCCATCTAATTTCAATTGACCATGATGCTTTTTGGCCAAACTTCTATCCCAAATAGTTTTGATTGTAATTTAGGCAAATAGAGGAGGGGCAGTTGTACAGACAGTCCTGCCATTGGCTTATCTAAGGGAAACAACGGTGGTCCGGCTTTCTAACCCATCCAATCAATTTGCTCCTGGGAGGCTGGGCAGCAGCTGTATTTTAGTCATTAGACTGTGGCTAAATTAGGAGACCAAGAATCTGGAAGGGTCTCCTGAGGGTCCATTGCTAAGTGGATATTTTTACTTAAGATGGCTTCTGGTCACCCCTAGTGTATGAGAAGTCCCTGAAAGCCACCTTTTAAAAATCAACAGACATGCATGCTAAGGTCTATTGCTGGAATTATTTTATATAATGGATATGGTGTTTCAATGCTTATGGACAAGGGAAGACATGGAATCCTTGACCTGGGGAGAAATTAACTATCCTGGTCAAGGTAGAGAAAATTTTCTGCATGCTGCAATAATTGGTGTGGTGGGCATACTCAAAGGTTGGTGTTTCCAAAGGTCATGGTTTAAGGTGATACACCTCTTCAAATCTTTCAGCATCAGCTTCCTTTGTGGTTCTTGGCATTTAGCCACAAAATATCTAAGATCTAGAAAAGGGATTGGTGTTTAAAAACTTTGCTTTGCCAGATGTTGTAATTGCAGGTCTAATAGGGGAGCAGGTGACTGTATAATGCCCAACAGTTGTTAGTGACTACGGGTTTTGCTCTAATGATTAAATGGAGAATTACCTCCTCTCATTGTCACCAGCCCAGCAAATCTTTTATTACTGGTTTGTGGAAAATGCTGCCTCATCCCCCAGCCCAGTCCTTCCCTACTCATTGATGTTCTACATCGAACAGCATACGCATACTCATCAGATTCTGCATACTCCATTTTTGGTGAGTTTAGCATTTAGCAGAGTTTCTTTCTGTACAACAACCTGCTTTCACAACACTGAAAAAATATCTCTATGGTGACTAAAAGTACATAATGTTAGCAAAATGACCCAGGCAGCAGGGCCACTTTATGTCTTGCAGAATGTTAAATTATTTATTCCAATTTTAGAAACCAAAAAGAACATTTTGGTTTGCAGGAAGAAGTATATAAAATCTCCTGAGAGAGTAGCACAACAACATCATTTAAAGTTGTACATATTACAGAGGTTTTTTCCCGAGATTTAAGACTTCGGGGAAATAAAATTATAATTAATTCAGGGCTCATAACATATTGTGTATAATTAATGTCTTCTCTGTCACGATGTTGCACTTGTTTTTGTCTAAACATGTGTAATTTGTATTTTTTTATTATTTGAAATACAGCGCTACTTAAGAAGTTGGCACTTTATGAATAAAATAATCCAAATAATATTGTCCTCTTTATAACACAATATTACTTGTCTTCCTAAATCATCAGAGACTTAGAGATGACCGGTTTCGGAATATTATTAACCTCTTCAGCCCCGGAAGGATTTCCCATTTTAGGATCAGAGCACTTTTTGCGATTTGGCACTGCATCACTTTAACTGACAATTGCGCGGTTGTACGACGTTGTACCCAAACGAAATTTGCGTCCTTTTTTTCCCCACAAATAGAGCTTTCTTTTGGTGGTATTTGATCACCTCTGCGTCATTTCTGATCACCGCTATAAACAAAAGAAGAGCGACAATTTTGCAAAAAAACCCAAATTTCTTACTTTTTGCTAGAATTCAAATCCAAAAAAAAAAAAAAAAAAAATTTTTTTCCATCGGCTTTGGCCGATTTATATTCTTCCTCATATTTTTGGTAAAAAAAAAAAATCGCAATTCCGTTTATTGATTGGTTTGCGCAAAAGTTGCAGCGTTTACGGACGATGAGAATTCATTTCTGGGGTTTTTATTTTTTATTTTTATTTTGTACTAGTAATGGCGGTGATCTGCGATTTTTAGCGGTACTGCGATATTGCAGCGGACATGTCGGACCATTTTGATACTTTTTTGGGACCATTGGCATTTATACAGCGATCAATGCTATGAAAATGCACTTATTACTGTGTAAATGCATTGGCAGTGAAGGTGTTAACCTGCAGGGGGCGCTCTAAGGGTTCACTGTGTTCCCTGGGCGTGTTCTTACTGTATGTGGGCTGGCCTGGACTGGCTGGAGAAAGGGGATGATCATGACTTCCATATACTCTATGAGAACGGAGATCCGTACTTACACGGACCTCCGTTCTCTCACTGCGGGGGGGCCATCGCGGGTAGCCGGCGGCGATTGAGTCCGCCCTACCCGCTCCCTGCCCCCCCCGGACACAGCGAGTGCACAAGCGTGCGCGCTCATTGCACTAGTTATCGCAGCCGCCGTCGTATGACGCCGGTTTGCGATAATGAGCTACTCTGTCACCATAAGACTGCGGTTGGCAAGTGGTTAAACAAGATCCATAGTTAACAGTGGGCTTTCATGTGCTTGCTAGCTCATAGCAGTTGTTGCTTCGTTATTAAAAAAAGATATGGCAGGTAGGGACAGCGTCATAAGCTTGTAAGAATTAACTCCTTATTGGCCATGCGTGCTGTAGTCTGGTTGTCCCAAGTCTCCCTGGCCAATCGGGTCTCAGGACCTGCTTCCTGATTGGCCGGGAGGAGAAGCAAGAAGACATTAGCAAATATTAATTTGCAAACGTCACACAACTGGGTGAGCTCAGGGCACAAAAGGGTGCTGCCCACCCTTTTTTGAAGCCAATTAGAGCCTGCGGCTCTAATCATGTACTTCAAAAAGATAAAAAAAAAACATTGAAATACATGCGTCTGACACCCTGCATGTAGAATAGGGGCCGGGCGCATGAATTAGGGGACGGCACCCCTAATAGAGCGGCTGCCACTAATTTAGAGCGGCTGCCACTAATTCAGGTTCTTCAGTCACTACATAGTTTATTCTGTCCTACTTTCATATATTTTTTATGTGTTGTATTGGACTATATTAGGCTGTTAATATTCAGTAGTATGCTGACATTTAGTAGCAGTTTTGTACCACTACAACATGTTTGCTATGTGATTTTGTTTCCCCCTCTGTCTTCCTCTGCTGTTTAGTACTAGTTAGTTTAGTCCTAGCTAGACTTTCTCCATTTCTTACATGTTCCCTCAGTCAGTGTTTTGCAGAAACAGCGCATAGGAAAATCATTGGCTTCTTACACTTCAAATGACTGGAAAAACATCCTGTACTGAAATTAGCTGAAGTAAAATTGTGTTGGATTCAATTTCTGTGTTTTATTGAAGAGTTAAAGTGTTACTAAACCCACAACAGTAAAATCAGTCTGTATATGCAGTAAAACATGCTTGTTATACTCACTGTGGAACGTAAGGGGTTAATCCTGGGCAGTGTGTAAAAAGGCTGTTTGATCCTATCTTCTATGATCCTCCCCTTTTTCCACTATCCCCAATCCATCTCCTGACAGCACAGAGCCTTTGGGGCACTCTGCACATGCTCAGTTTGGTGTGTATTGCTAGAGAGTTTTTTTGGGGGGGGGGAACATGCATATGATCAGCCTTTTCCAGACAGAGGGTAAGGAGCCCTGCAGCCTATAAAACAGTCAGAGTAGAATGAAAATTCCTCCTAAAAGCTTTATCCAGGCACTCATAGCAGTCATAAGACTGTTATATGCTGCTGATGAGAAAGGGTATTTAGTAGTTTATATTTACTAATATACTTGCATTTCCATGTTCTGCGTACTGTGGAAGACCAGATATAGTGAATGCAGGGTCCTGGGTTTAGTAACACTTTAAGCTGCCTGTGGATGGTGCCAAGTCAGCAGGTGACCATACTGTCTAGACAACCTGGGTCTGGGGAGGCATGTCAATTCATATCAGTATTTGAAACAGAACAGTAAGAAGACAAATATCTATAGCTTTCTACACAGTCTGCTGTACAGTATCTGTTATGGAATTTTAGATTTAATTTGCATGGGTGTTTTGCCACATTGAGAATCCCCGCGGCAAGAATCTAATAATTACTGCTGCTGGGATTGGCAGTGATGAGCGGATATCAGTAACCGCCAAGCTTTTACATTGCAATGGCAGGCTGTCAGCACTGTGGTAATTGCTAGCTTTGTGAACAAGCACGGCGCTATAAGAACATCAGGAATCGGTAGATTTTTCTTGTTGGGATTCATGGGGTGGCGGATCCCGTGTCTTACCTGTGCCTCAGTAAGCACATGGTTTTGTCTGCTGTCTGCAGGGCCGGCTCTACCACTAGGCAGAGTAGGCGGCCGCCTAGGGCGCACTGCTGCCTAGGGCGCCTGGCCACTGTTGATCTGTCGCTGGCTTGCATTGATTCATGTAAAAACTGACACTGTCTGTCTGAGATAATGAGATTGTATTATCACATGCCACTTGCAAATGTATATAGAAATAGTGACCAATCTGCCAAATACCCTCCCCTCCGCCCCCACCTCCCCCGTGAGGCTGTATTTGATGGGCACAGGTGAAGCTGTATTTGATGGGCACAGGTAAAGCTGTATTTGATGGGCACAGGTAAAGCTGTATTTGATGGGCATAGGTGAAGCTGTATTTGATGGGCACAGGTAAAGCTGTATTTGATGGGCACAGGTAAAGCTGTATTTGATGGGCACAGATGAGGCTATATTGATTGGCGCTGGTGAAGCTGTATTTGATGGGCACAGGTGAAGCTGTATTTGATGGGCACAGGTGAGGCTGTATTAATTGGGGCAGGTGAAGCTGTATTTGATGGGTGCAGGGGAGGCTGCATTTGATTGGCACTGATCAGGCTGCATTTGATTGGCAATGATCAGGATGGGCAGGGAAAAGGGGGTGGAGTCAGGGGTGGAGCAAAGGGGCGGCAAAATGAGGTTTTGCCTAGGGCAGGGATATGTCCTCCAGATGTTGCAAAACTACAAATCCCATGAGGCATAGCAAGACTCTGACAGCCACAAGCATGACACCCAGATGCAGAGGCATGATGGGATTTGTAGTTTTGCAACAGCTGGGGGTCCGCTAATTGCATATCCCTGGCCTGTCAAAAATCCTTGCACCAGCCCTGGCTCTCTGTGTGTGAACACATACTGCATTACAGACTCTGAGATTTGCTAGGAAGCAGCCAAGGATCAGATTGCAGTCTGCTACAACATTTTCATGTGTTTGATCTCACTACTTACAAGTAAATTAGGTAGGTATGTCAATGCATAAAGCGGCATTTAAAATACAATATAGTTATTGGTAGATCTGGAGAAGATTGTAAAATCATATTATTAACTGTAAGGTTAATTGTATTTTAGGGCTTCATAAGTAGCTGTAATCTCTTGTTACTGAGAGCTTTAACCTCCTGTTGACAAGTAATTAATGTGCAGCGAAAGAGATGATTGCCAAGTGGTTACATTTCTCAGTACCAATAAACTAAAATCACTCATTTAGCCCCAGTCAGATGCTCATACTGGGCAAGTTCTTCTGATCTGTCACAGCATACAAATTTATTTCCCGAAATACTCAACAACAAAACATTAACTGTAATCAAAACTATACATTATTTTCTAAATAAATAGGTTTCAAAGTGTAATATATTTTCTTTACATAACTAATATAACAATTACATTGCAATAGTTCCCCTTTAATAAATACATTTGGTGATACAATTTACAGAGAGTCCTTCTATAGAGATGAGTGGTTTGGCAGGCTAGCTGGCCAAATTGGACCACTTATTCAATCAAATTGTGAGCAAGTCTGATGCTATAAAAACATTTCCTTACTCAAGAAAATAAAAACAAAAATCCTTATTCAGGTATGAAAGTATTTGTACCCGTGAGTCACTTTGGATTCTTTTGCTTGGATTTAAAATAAAATCACACTTGTAATCACACGTGTATGCACATCTAAACACATAAGGAACTCAAAAAAATGGAAAGAATGATCATTTAAATGTAAAAGTAGAAAATGTTTAAAGCAGACTATTTTCTTTCTGAACAACAAGTTTAAAGGGTAACTCCACTTTTGGAGTTGCAAATAAAGAAAAAAATAATATAACGTATACAATTGTGACACAAGTCATATTGTAATTAAATATTATTAAAATGTACCTTTACTTTTCAATCTGCAGCTCTGTAATTTTCTGAAAATGCAATGCAATATGGCTACCTAGCACTGGCGGCCTGTCCATTAGGATGCATCCGGCCCCTAATCTACATACAGGGCACCGGATGAATGGATTCCAGTGGGGGGGGGGGGTTGTAGCATGTGATTAGAGCCAGAGGCTCTAATAGACTTCAAAAAAGGGTGGGCTGGGGGCACAGAGCACTGCACTCTGAGCCCATCCAGTTGTGCGACAATAGAACATTAATATTTACTAATTTCACACTGAATCTCCTCCCCACCAATCAGGAAGCAGGTTGTGAGACCTTTTCCGTGATTGGCCAAAAGCAGAAGCAATCTTATTGGCCAAGGGGGAGGAGGAGGGAGGAGACACACGGCCAGAAGAGATGCAAGGGGAAGACCAACCGACCCACCAGCTGCCACAATGGCTCACCTGCAGTGGCTCAGCCATCCAGCACTCCCCGGCTCTGACAGGGGAGGGAGGAGGAGGGGAAATCTGAGTCATCCCAGGTAGGCAGGACATCTGCCTCCTAAGGTAAGTTCCCCGCATTTAGGTCCATCTCGGGGACATAAATTGAGCACCAGACGCTACTGCTACCTGGAGGTGTACAGAACACCTCCCAGAAACATAATTTCCTGCTTGTATGATTGGCTCACGAATTTTCCCTGAAGTCTGCACTAAGATACAAGTCAGATTTCAGGCATCCCTTACAATAGGAAATCACTAGATGATCCTTGTGTTGCAGCACTAGAGTGTTCAGTTCGAATCCCAACAAGAACATTATCGCATGCATAGAGTTGGTTCATTCCCACACTTGAAAGACATGCTGGTACGGTAATTGGCTAATGTGTAAATTGATCCTAGTACATGTGCATATGCATGCGAGATAGGAACCTTGGATTGTAAGCTGCTTGAGGGCAGGGCCTAATGAAAATGTACAGTATGTAAAGTGCTGCATAATTTACTGATGCTATATAAGTGCCTGAAATTACTAAATTGACTGATCTGTAAATTACTATTTTTTTTTCATGTCAGTGAAACTGCACAGCTTCCCTAAAGCAGCCTCTTGACTCCTCAGCAGTCAGCACAAAATAATTGTTTTTGTGTGCTGGAGCCGTACTGACAAAGACCATCCTCTCCAATAATTATCCCTTCCCTTTACTGCTACACTGCAACTGGTGCAAAGATATATGGAGAATGAGACTAAAATCTTGTTTCTGCCCAGTGGAAGAAAGAACAATCCTGCATGTGTCAGATTGTGCATCTGAACAGCATTATTAGAAAACAAAGAATTATATTTATAGCCAGTTCAAAATGTACTTCAGAAAGAAAGAGGCCCTCTTTAAAGTCCAATGCTGCCTTACTGGAAAAGCGCCAACCAAATAATCTATGTTGTACCATTTTGTCAATGTATAATTAATTATGTGTAGGCATTAACATATCCAATTTCCTTATGGCAAATGATTACATTTTGTTTGTTGCCATAGTGGAACTGTAGGTAGGCACACTGAATGTGATTTCCAAACAAGCGTTCTATAGAAAGCTGTATGTAACTTTAGGAAGCTTTAAAGCGTCACTTCACTTTTGTTGAGAAAAAAAACATTCCCCTCTGGGTGATCTATGTACATTGCGAGGATTATAACAAACTTTGTTGCAGATTCCTACCTTTTGTTAAGAAATTCCTTTGTGTTTGTCTGTGTCTCCGTACTGAGTGGGTCTAATGGGAGTGGCTTCATAATTAACTGTCGGGTATGCAGCTGCAGGGCACTAATAAGGAAATCTGCTGGGCCTGCATCCCTTTAGACGTGTTCCTATTGAAAGTATCTCTCCAAAAATGACGTTTTTGTTGCAGGGGATGCCTGAAATCTGACCTGTATCTTAGTGCAGACATCTGGGAAAACAGGTGAACCAATCACACAAGCAGGAAATTATGTTTCTGGGGAGTGGTCAGTACACATTCTGTGTACAGAACAACTCCAGGTAACCATATTGCAATGCATTCTCAGAAAATTACAGAGCTGCAGATTGGAAATGAAAGGTAATTTTTTAATGGCATTCAATTACAATATGATTAGTGTCGCAATTATATGTGACATATAATTTTTTCTTATTTGCCATTTTTTTCCACCACAAAAGTGGAGTTACCCTGTGAATAGCTGTGTATTTTACCAACTGGCAAAAAACTAAATGTAACATTACACCCCTAACACCCCCCCCCCCCCCCCAGGAAACAGTGAATTCTTTCGAAACCTGTACAGGGGCAAGAGGAAAAGTCAGGTGGTCTAGATGGTATTTTGCAATATGAAATCTATCAGAATAATGTGACCAATGGCTACAACTGTTTGTACAGTTTGCAGCAAAAAATCTGTGGACACCTTACTACCATACCAAAACCTGGCCATTAATAGGGAGTTGGACACACTTTGCAGATATAACAGCCTTCACTCTGCTAGGAAGTCTTTCCACAATATTTTGGAGTGTGCCTTTGGGAATTTGTGCCTATCTTGCCAAAACAGCATTTGTGAGGTTGAGCACTAATTCTGGATGAGATTTGGTTGATAATCAATACCAATTAATACAAAAGGTGTTCAGAAGGGTTAAGGTCAAGGCTCTGTACAGGTCGCTCAAGTTCCTCCACACCAAACTCATCAAACCATTTTTTAT
>BLSH010500889.1:1951496-1972638 GCA_018402905.1 Glandirana rugosa | reverse complement strand
CGTTATGTATCGTCACGTTATAAATCAAATTATTCCCAGATTTGCCAAGTATTGTCCCTTGCAGGGCCTAAAACATTTTAGATAATCCTGTAAAATAAAGACTGTTGAAGGGTAGACCTATACTGATTTCTGTTGCCAGGTACAGATGAATTGTAAGAGTCCAGGCAAACTTGGGGCAGCAACTTAGTGTTGTTAAGGATGGAAGCCACACTTTGAATACAGCAATGGTTTTGATATGGACTGTAAGGACAATGTACAGTATATGAACAGAACAAGGAACTGTGCAAATTAGTAGCTATGTCTCGTGAAATAAAATTACAATAATGAAATTCTCCTCTGCCAGGAAGGCTTTTTCACGGCAAGTCCTCTGACAGTGAGCAAGCCAAAAAATATTGCACTGCTATGTATTGCACTGCTAGCGGATGTGATGATTTTGCAGTATAGGTAACCCAAGTGTGTCATAAGTATATATTCTTCTCATCTCCTTGTAAAAATAAACTGAGAAAGAGCTTCAGAGACATGTCTCCCTGTCGATACCTTTCCCTGAGGCAGCTTTATTCTCCATCTTGCTTTCAGAGCTGCAAAAAAAACAACAAACAGAAGACATTAGCTGAACATGTTCAATGGAAGGAAACCCATCACCTACGGATACAAAAAGGTAGCCATGCTGTAAGAAGACAAATAAAGTTCATTCTTATCAATGTTGTGTTTCCTCAAAACATGGCCACCAATGGTGCCTATAGGTGATTGGGTCTCATCTTACAGCTTTGACTGACACAGACACTCTTCCAAGACTACAGTAATATATTTGCCATGCGATGCAACACAATTTGCAAACAATCAAAATGGATGCTGGAAGGGAAGATCTGTAAGCATATTGAGCAAAAATTAAATCTCTTTAAGGCAGCTTTAGCACGCATGCAAGCACACAGATATATTAAATTTCATATTCAAGAAGCAAGCTGGATACAATCTGTAAATTTCATCCACAATGAATTATCACAGAATAGCACACAGAATAACACACAGCAATATTCTAGTTGGAGGAATTAAAGTGTATGTAAACCCTAACAGTGAGTTTCCCGTATTTGCTCCCTTTGGTCTGTTAAGCATACCACTGAAAAATGTGCAATTATTTTGCAAAAAATATATACTTTCTAAAGAGATTACACTTTTCCCACTCATGTCTGTGGACTAAAAAACACCTCCCCCTTTTTATGGGGATGAGGGGAGAGGGTGTTCTGTAGTCCGGTTGTGGCAATGCTTCTCCATAATAGCTACATTACAATAAGTTAACAAAAACAAATACAGCCACCACATCTAAGGACTGGTAAACTGTAATATATTATATTTTTGTTCTTGGGTTTACATATGCTTTAAACAGTGCTATGAGATTTTTAAATTGGTTTGGTTCATTCAAGAAAGTGGTTAGATGTAATACTCTAATTGGTTATGTAGTAGAGAGATAAGAAAATATTTTGTTTTAAGTAGATGATCACCTAATACACTACACCCAACAAAAAAAAGCAATGCACCCGTTTCTCATGAGCTGATAATTAGAAATATTAAACTGCATGAAGTAGTATCTGGAACTTATTATGTGGAAATGTGACCAAATTCACAAATAACAAAAATTGCCAGTGTTTAATGCAAGATAATAAATCTGATAAATTAAAAAATAAGATGAAAAAGGAATTTTTAGTACTTCTCAACATCTTGAATGTTCAAATTAGAGAAACATTAGAATATACCTCATACCTAACACCCATTTAAATCCATAAATGAACAACATAGAAGACCCTCTTTGTAAGTCCCACCTAAGGTCCTGCTCAGATTATGTTGATTTCCGTCATAATAATACTGGGGTTGATTTGCTAAAACTGATTCTATACAAAAAATATTTTTTTGGCAAATGTTGTGGTTGCCACCATCCCTTCTATACAAATTCTATACAAAAATCTGTTATTGATTTACTAAAACTGGAGAATATAAAATCTGGTTCAGTTGTGCATGGTGGCCACATCTTTTACCTTATTCAGCTTATTCAATTAAGCTTTGACAAAAATAAAATAACTGCAAGCTGATTGGTTTTTATGCAGAGCTGCACCAGATTTTGCACTCTCCAGTTTTGGTAAATGTCACAGGTTTAGAGGTCATTAAATAAGTGCCTTTGCCATGCAGCCTATAGATTTACATTAGCTGCTTTTGTAGGTAAAAGGAGATATGAATATATTTTTTTTTCTGTGAGGCATACCAAAAACAGGTTGTTTTTGTTAAGTGAATCTGTATTTTATTGTAAACTTTTAAAAGTATTTGCTATACTGTACATACAATATATTACACATTCTGTGGTCCACTGCTTCTGTGGTCAGTATGGGCAATCTCATTTTACAAAAGGGGCAGCAGCAGGCAAGGCTTAGTTATGAGGTCAGGGAAAGGTTTGCCCCAGTGAAAAGGAAGCTTCCATTTGGAAAGGATAATATATTTATTTCTGTGGTATCAGTGCATTTTACATTAAAGTACAAAGTCTACATTAAGTATTGTATGAATGGAGAAATGTTAGACATTTTCCTGGGTTTTAACTACTTACTGTGTCCCTGTTGGGTGTTTTCCCCTCACTTCATACCCAACCACAGTCAAAATAAACAATACAGATTTAAAACAGGGCAACAAACAAGATGCTTATTAGAATTTTTGGGGATTATTAAATACTATTTCCAATAGTTGTGATGATATCAGGTAATGCCTGGTTACTGTAGACTTTAGAACTACAAACTGGTTGCACTGAGTACAGGTAGTAGACTAGGGTCCATGGACTTGGTCACGACTGCTACTGCTGCGCAAAAACCTATTCCCTTTCAAACCACTCCCCAACACATATAAAGAAGGCATAAGAACAGTTATTCCAAGCTCCTGCTGGTTTTCTTATATTATATAGCTTTAAAAAGAGGCCCTGATTGATACAACTTTGCCAAAGTATGCAAAATTTGTGCACAGCATTTTGACTTCCTTCTGATATCAATAAAGCTGACAAAAGTGTAAGGGCATATATCTTTATTACTATAATTATTAACAGAAATGAAGGACAGGTGCAAAGCAATTTAAATGTCTAGCCCTTAGATCACCAAGAGACTGTGCTGTTACTGCTAATAAAATAAAAAATATATTAAAAATAGAAAAAGCAGAATTTTTGGGATAACAAAATGGAAAGCAAATGTTAATAATAAAATAGAACATTTGTCATTTTTTTACACTTAATCAGCAAGTGCTATAAAAAACAGGAATATGATAATAAAGAACTTCTTTTAAAAAAAAAAACTATACTTTTAAGTAGGTAGCAATTAACTAACTACCTTTGGACTGTGAAGAACCACCCCTGTAGTTTCTTTATCAAAACCCTTGCTGCTGTTCCTTTCAATATATAAAAAAGACTGTTTATTGTGGGTGGACAACTAATTCCAATAGACAGCAGCAATGAGGTTAAGATGTGAATGATGGAACTTTACAGAAACAGACCTGCACAAGGCATTTTAGCATGGTAATTGTACGATACAGTTACAGTATTAAAAAAAAGAAATTAATTAGAAAAAAGAAACTTCCTCTTTCTTTCTCTCTCTCTCCCTATATATATATATATATATAGAGAGAGAGAGAGAGAGAGAGAGAGAGGGAGAGAGAGTGGCAAAGCAGTGCCCCACCGAGGTGATGTTAACCCAGGATTCTCAATCAAGCAGGTTTAAGGCCTTCTGGGGGTTGTCTTACTAGGGAATAAACCAGCTTTTCAGGTCCCTCATTATTTAGAGCAGTCCTCTTTGAGACCTGGAGCCTGAAAATTTATTAGAGATCCGGATGGGATGAAATCTCTAGTCCTGGGTCCAGATTTTTGGAACTGCCAACACACTAATTGGTCAGGTGTGTGCTAGTCTTTTTGTAGACACCTGACCATCGTTCTGGGCTCCACTCTCCCAAGGAGTCCAGGTGTAAGGGAGAAGCCAGAGAGTACATGTGTGCACTGGGAAAGCCAGAGACCCCAGCCTGAGTGTCAGAGCAGTGTGGGGCTGCTATCTATATGAACAGTGTTGGCAAGGAAATGGTCTGCGGGAGACAGACCAAGGCCTAAAGTGGAAGGCCTGAGCAGCACTGTGATATGTGTAAGCCAGGAGGCTGAAAGTGTATTTTCTTTAGATGGAAATGCTGAAAACTGCTGTGAGGGAATTCATTGATTTTGTTTTTCTGGAACCTTGTTTGAACTTTCCTTTAAATGAACGTGGGCCAACAAGCCCTTAAATGACAATTTCTGGCGTGGACTTTACTTGCTAACGGGCACTAGATTTGACCTATACAACCCCAAACTTTATAATATATATCATTTTTATTGTCAGATACAGCTACAGTATTAAAAAAAATAACTTGTCAACTAATGCTGATGATGCTAAATTTGGCCTGGACATATAGGATTTAATGAACTCTGGTCACAAAAATGTTACAGAAAACTCTTTAAGATTGTGCTCTTGATCAAAAAATAGATAAAAGCCTATGAAGTGATACTTCTGTTACAGAGTGTCTAATACAATAAATGCAATCCATTTTATTTGCCAACACTTACTATAAAGTCTGTTTTGATTTCCATTTTGTTTTCCCAAATAGAATTATTGCTGAGCGGCTTGCAAAGCATGCTACAGTATGCAGTTACAAATGTCAGACTATGTGAGCATCCAAGAAATAAATTAGTAAACAAGCATTATATTTAGATGCATGTGACCAGTGATCTTACCTTTAGGGATCAGCTCGTACAGTGATTAGGAAGGGGAGCTTATGACAGAAATGTAACATGCAACATATTAAATTCAGTGGAGTTTTACTTGTGCTGGAATCTATAAAATGATTATAGCAGATGACACTAGCCCAGTTATCTTGGGTTCACATCAGACTTCCAATCATATTTGGAGAAAATACATTTTTGATTGGGTGGGATTAATTTATTAAATGAGTAGAGGTTGTTAACTTTGCAAAGTACTGTATGTTCAATTAGAAAGTTAGTTCTCCTTTTCAGTAAAAATGAAAGGGTGCTCACACGCCATACACCCCCTAATCCCTTCCACCGGCCCTGCTCTATTTACCTCCATGGGTGATCAGATACCAGTGTGGTGGTATGGGTGATTTGAAATCACTGTTCCTCCCCCTCTTTTTTACAAAGATCTGCCAGGACAGATCAGAAAGATTTCTATTGTTTAGCACCAGTTAAGAGCATCATTCTGATCTGCCCCAGATGCACCAACTGCTTGGGCACTGACAGCTCATCAACCATGGAGGTATGTGAACTGGAGACCCCGGGGGAAGGGGGGGGGGGTGTACGGTGTTATTTCACCTTTTTATTTTTTCTGAAAAAGACAAATTCCACTTTAAATATAATACATTTGGTGTAGCTATGTTAACTCTGAATACCCAATCATGTGCAAAACAAATAAAAAAAACATTTTTGCCAGCACCCGATTGGATGATTAAAGTGAACACAGCTTTCCATTACTCAATAAATTAAGTGAACAGTCTCTATTCTTTTAGCCAATAAAACCTCATTGTGTCTGAAGTAAACACATGATTGCTCTTTAGGCTAACCTTGTTTTTTTTAACCTCCCAATAATGTTTTATTATAAGAGGTTTTGGTGCTATTGTAGTGTCATGAATTGCTTGGCCACAAAACATGGCCATTCAAATTTACACATCACTCATAAACCTACTGAGCAGACACATTGTTTACCTCATTGTAACTAAGAATAGTACTTGTTAATTATATACAAGAAAGTTTTTTTTGTTGTTGTTTTTTTTAAACCTTCTTTTGTGTGCCCTTCTTATTTGAGTTCACTTTGTTCCAAGGTATTTGATTAATGGGCTGCCCTCTGCTTATCAATTTGTACTCTCTTTCCATAACATTGTCCCTAAAAAATATCTAAACCCAAGAACAAAAGTGGAATATGCTGCAGATCCAGTCTTCGTGGTGGCTGCATTATTTCTTTTTTTTAAGCAAAGTGCATTTAGGCTCCTTTCAAACTTGTGCAACCTGAAAGTCGCACGATTATGCCGCAATTTTTTGCCGAGATTTTGATGCGACTTTGTTGGGGAAATTGCATATTTCATATTCCTTATTAAGGTTGGCCTCACAAATATCTATTATAGCCTCTAATATCCTGGTTACCTTGCATAACTCAACCTATTGGCATTTGAACTTCCTTATATGGACAAGTTAGCCCCCTCTCCTCAGGAATGTAATTGCTTACCAGGGTGTTGGCTGGGGGGTGGGCTTTTCCCTTATACAAGTTCTATATTACCACAGAAAAAACCTATATGAGGCAGTCTCACCGAGAACAGCCATGAGGCACGTGTCTGGTCCTGATCCCCTGTGCCATGTCAGAGACTCCATGGCTACGGAAGCAAACACCTTTAGTTAAGCATTCTTGATATTTTCTCTATCTTTATCTATATCTTTGTAATAAATGTTATATTTTTAAGTATTTGCACATATCTAACATAATCCCAAAAACGTGACAAGAGATTTGGTACCAGGAGTAAGTGGGGTCGATTTGTGCAAACAAGTATTCTTGATATTTTCTCTATCTTTATCTGTATCTGTCATTACTTTGTAATAAATGTTATATTTTTAAGTATTTGCGTGATCTCTCTTTGCACATATCGAACATAATCCCAAAAACGTGACAAGAGAGACTTTAAGCAATGCCTGTGTAATCTTGAGGTCTATGAACCTCAAATCGCATCAAAGTCGGACCAAAGTAGTGCAGGGACTACTCTGAAGTCACTGCAACTTGAAGTCGCACAGATATGAATGGTACTCATTGGAAATCATGGGGTACGACTTGTCATGTGACTTTGCAGTCCCAAGTCGCAGGACAAGTCGTATGAAAGGGGCCTTATTGGAAGTTACAAAAGTACCCATGGTTCCTGACAGATCCCCTCTGTCCTTGCAGCACAGTGTGCCCTGAACTGAAATCTCAAACAATTTTACCAGTTTTGTCAAATACAGAACGCCTTCTCCGTATGTATTAGAGATGAGAGAAGAGGAGGCGTTTGTAATCCAAAACCAGGTAAGCAGCCTTGGTGGACAACCTGCTGCTCCATACATTGTGGGTAGATGGCGTCACCCTAGGACAGGAAATGGTTTACAGGCAGGATCACCAGGTGAAAGTATAGAGAAAGGAGCCTAAAACAAGAAAACAAATGCAGCAACCACATCTAGGGACTGATAAGTTGCAATATATTACATTTCTATTATTGTGTTTAGATATTTTTTAGGGACAATGTTATGGAAACAGAGTACAGCCCAGAAATTAGGTTGTAATGTACAAAGTAAAACCAAATGCAGAGGGGCACACAAAAGATTTTTGGGTAATATTTCTTAATAATTAATGAAGTGCTCTCATTGCATCAATGCCTATTGGGTAGGGCTTAACCCAGAAACCAGGAAAGTCAACCGCTCATGGTGTCTGCTCTTAGGAAGGACTTTTCAGATGTGTGAAATGGTTACCAGGTTCACATTAATTGATAACAAACTGATACCATGACCACCGCAGCTGAATGAGCTTTTGGTAAAATGTTTTAAAGCACTTAAACTAATTTTTTAAACAGCTTTCACATTTTTATAAGCTTGCTCTTCCTTTTTTGTGACTTTAATAAAAACATGAGCCTCTAGAGGGAGTACAGATAAGTCACTGCAATGATTCTGCCTACCTGGTAAAAGAGAAGTATGTTGAAAGCTTTTTTGGCCATACTTCTCTTGTGTGTCACAGGAGTGCACTTACGCTTGCTCCCCTGAGCCAGCTGATGGGGCAGAGCTGCTTCAGGCTCTAGGAAAAACCCGACAATATTGTAGGGATCCAGTCAGCTACCTGATTGACATTTGGCTCCGCCTTTCAGTCCGCTAAGAGCCAGAGCCAGCTGTGCCCACCTCCTGCATTGCTTGGTGCTCCAGTGAGTGCATGGGAAACACATTGGAGAGCAGTGACTGACAGTCCCTGCTCTCCATTTGGAGCAGACGTTGAGCTTATAAGGGGCAACTGCAGCGCCACACCAATGTTGCTGCATAGAGGAGCGTATGAAGGTTTATTTATTTTTATTTTTACAAACCCCAAACCCATCCTTTAAACAATTGTTGAGATAGGATATCAGCCACACAGGGAATGATTTACCTTGCATGAAGGGGTATCCAAGTGCACAACATGCTCACATTGTTTTGCAAAATGAAACAGCTCTATTCCTTTTTGTAAATCAACCACATTTTTTTCCTGGTAAGAAAGGGGTTAGAACCCCTGTCAAGTTTTTACAGAAATGTTGGTACATATATCTTTTTGAACAAAGTGTGGTCTATTTGTGAAACTTTTTATGATTTTTTTAGGATGCATGTGTCTTCTGCTTTTATTTTATACTGATCATAATTGGCTTTTTATTTATTTATGCATACACTTTGTCTTTTTGGTGGAGTAATAACTATTTAGTGTTTTGATTTATTTATACCTTGGTATATATTTTTTTTTACGTATGATGCATAAGTTGTCAGCTTTTCAGAAATGTAATATTACATGTATTATTTAGTATCTTATACTACCTAAATATGTAAAATTTCAACTGAAAGTTTATTTATTACACTTGGAGTGCTGATGAAAGTAACTATCCTTTAAATGCACCATCATTTTCTAAGCTTTGCAACAATTAAACTGTATATTGCCATGCGTGTCATCACTAGGAAAATTTACCATCATTATTTCAAAGAAATTGATATACTAAAGGCCAATAGACTGTTCACTTTGCAAGGGAAGTTGTACTTTGCAAAGGAATGTTCCCCATAACTTAGCTCATGAGGTGACGTTCCGCTTACTTCCATTATCCAATCATGTTAAAGCAAAAATGCTGTTTTTCTTCTCCTTACACTTGATTTAGTATTCTTTGCAAAGAGAGATGTCTCAACATCCACTCAGCTCTGGGGATATTTCCCATGCAAAGGGCAACTCCTCTTTAAAAGTGAAAAACCTATTTGCCTTTAGTAGAACAACCTGAAAATGATGGAAAAATGTAACATTTTGAGTTGCACCAGGAATAGAGGAGGACCTCAATGGAGAGAGTTGTTCAATTGACAACTATTTGACAAAAAATGTCCCTTTCTTTAGAGAGATTATCTCTCACTTCCTGTTGTGCCTCGAGGAAATGAAGGAAAAGCTCATAAATTGGGAAACAGACAGGTGAAGAAAAACTTGACAAGAGTTTTAACAGTTCCAAACTATTCCCAAACTTCAAAAAAGTTGCATTAAAGTAGTAAGTCTCTCTTTGTTTCAAATATCAGATAAGAGGAATTCTAACTTTTCACTGGCCCCTATGTAGTAGTTACACTAAACACAGGCTAGGTTTAGAATAACTTTTCCATTAATGTGTTGTACCTTTATTAGAAGATACAGAGACACTGCAGTGCAGACATCACAAATAGTTTCGTAAAAAAAAGTAACACAATTTATTTTTCATACTCGATTTACAATAGATTAAAATTTAAATAATTTAAGACTGAGCTAATGTACATTTCACCATAATCCAGCACAGTAAGTTTTCGGTCTTCAGCAAAGCCTAATAGAAAATGTAATTTTCTAATACTGAAGGTTGCTCCTGTCTGCCTGAATATAACACCAATAGGCCAAAGAAATTTCTTTGATTGCAAAGAAAAAAATGGACAACAATGGATACATTTGAAAAAGCAGACACTACTGGGATGTGTAAATGAAGGTGTCTATTTAAATGTTAGAACCAATAAGCCCAGATTGTTGTGACCAATAACAGCCAAACAAACTTTGTTGGCAACGGTACTATGCATTATTTTGGATGAAAGCAGATATTTGGCTGATGTGGTTACTTCTGGGATTGGTGCACCAAATGACTAAATAAGCATCTAGATGAATTTCCTCACAAGTAAAGAACAGTTAGGCAATATCTATTGATGGTAATTTTCCAAAAACATACAAACTGATTGCTGTGACACTCAATCTATGATGCTAATTAATTTACAATGCATTTTATTTATTTTTATGAAATTGCGATTTTAAAATTAAGTAATTCCAAGGTACACAATTCTGTGTAAGCCACATTTTCCCAATGTAAAAGACAAGTAAACATAAATAATGAAGTTGGTTTATTCAAGAGCTTTTAGTAACATTCATGGATAAATATTTGAAACAGTAAGTTGTTATTCAAATGAAAATGCAAAGTGAAAAGGACCCTCGTCTAAATAATAAAATCTTACTACATAGGATAAAGCTTTCTTCAATAAAGATATTTAAATATGCACAAAATGGCTTATTTATTATTTAACCCAATAAGTTGAGCTTTAAAATAGAATTCCTGCTTTGCTTCTTACTTCAGTTTATTTGTTAAAAAAAATTTATTATTGATACATAATATGTAATTATTTATTTAGTATTAATGTATTACTAATTGTTTTGCTTATTTCTCCTGAAATTGAAGCTGAACTTTAGACAAATAACTATGTATGCAGTTGCAATACATCAATTCTGCCTAGGACAACTGTGATTGGAAAATTAAAGTGGAACTTTCGTCTGAACATGCGTTACTAGGCATTAAAGAAGACTAATATATAGGCATATTAAAGTATTTATGCTAAAATACTGTATATTTAATTGTTAATACATCTATACTTGAATCAATGGATGGCTGTTGGGATTTGTCTAGAATTCAGCTGTAATATTACTTTGGTACTGTTTAATCATTTAGATAAGGCAAGGTTGCCAATAGCAGCAAAAGGAAGTTATCTGTTATAAGTAAAGGTTTTATTAATTATATTAAAATATTTTTCCAAACTCTATATAATGCTCTAAGCAAAACTGTGGCCTCTTGAGATAATAAATATATTATTAATTATTATAAAATATATTTACTAGATAACTAAACTTAAAATACTCAGTGATGGTCGGACAGGGCTTACAGTATATGTTTCTGTTAAAATATATATGCAAACACGTTGCTTTATCCTGGTTTAGTTAGGAAGGGTGAGGGAAAGTAAGAAGGATTCTTTTTCTTGCATATGATACTAGACTATAAAGTGAGGTTAACCTCCCTGGCAGTATGACTGAGTCTGGAATTTATTGCTGAAAGTGGTACAATTATTTTGCATGAAAATTTGGTGTTTTATATTGTAGGCCTGTAATTCTTAGGAATAACTCACTTAAATCTGTCCAAACAACAGTCTAGTAGACATCCCGGGTATGAAAAAGTTTGAAAAATGAAATCATAAATTATAATATAATAAATAACTAAAAATAATTATCAAAAATAATAATATAATAGTAATAAAATTTATTCAATAATGTAATCAAACCAAAAACGCAGAAATTTGCTCAGTTGCAGAATTGTCGCTGTCGTCACTTTCAGTGTCTGATGATAAATATCCCCAAAAATCAGTATCACTCAATTCTGCAAATGATTCTTATTTACTATCGCTGTTTTCTAGCTGATCAAAAACCACTTTTGACGTAAAGGGACACTTTTTGGTTGCCATGGACATTCTCATGTTTCCAGGCAGAAAGAATGACATTTACTATATAAAAGTGCATGCAGGGCTCTGGGCAAACCACTAGGGACAAAGGGGATGTGTAATGATTTCATACAGCAATGTAATCTATAAGATTACAGAGTACTGTATGTATAGTGTGTGTTTCACTTTTTGAATTTCCCGCCGGTCTCCATCCCCGTGCGATGCGACGCTCGCAGGGAACGGAGCCCGGCACACAGAGGCATCAGAGCGGCGGACACAGCCCGCAGACATGGCGGGGGACATCGCTGGATCCAGGGGACAAGGTGAGTAGCGCTGCCTGGATCCAGCGATGCAATCCCGAGTGTGGCTCAGGGTTACCGCTCTTGGTACTGAAAATCCACCCCGAGCCACACTCGGGAATACCAGCAGGGAGGTTAATATCCCATATTTGGGCAGGTAGAAAACCAACACACCTATATTTATGAATGTTACTAGCAGCTCTATTACATGAAGCAACTTTTTTTAACTTTACTTCTCTTTTCAATTTTCTTGATCTCGTTCTTTACATGTGACAGTTAACAGAATCAAAATAAAAACTAAAAAAATACTACGAGTGATGTGTATTGTACACTACCAAAATAATACAAAAATAAGGAAGTTACTTAGAAAAAAATTAAAACCTTTTAGAAGAAAAGCTGGATTCCTTAGTCTTTGTGTTTTCTGAGGTTAATAGCAGAGTCTTCCACACTGATGTTTTTGCCATTTCATCAGAAATGTTTATTACTGATGGGTCCTCTCTAGACAGAATTAACACACAGAATAATGCACAAAATGAATAACTTTCCTAACTAGCTGTCTGAGAAGCTGCTACTTGATCAGATGACTACAATAAAAAATAAAATTCTTATAACAAATACATTCGGAGCTTTTTAACTTTTTGCTCTGATGTGGATACATATAACAGAAGCACTGCTTCAACAATTCAAGTGGGTAGGATATCCATTGTGATAAAAAAAATGTAGCTGTACCGTTGTAGGTATTAAAGAACTGTACCTTCTATTTTGTGGCTTTAGAACTTGACACTGATAAGCATTAGCATATATAAATACTTTGCCTAAATTAATACAGCTTCAAAAAATTAAATTTTTTTTCATCATTAACAATAGATCCGCTACTGCAACTAAATATTGCAAATACCAGATGATTTCAGATAATCAGGGCCGGCTCTACCACTAGGCGGAGTAGGCGGCCGCCTAGGGCGCACTGACACCCAGGGCGCCAAGCCCCTGTCCATATACTACCAAAGCCTGTCCATATACCTGTGGACCAAGGCTGGCATAAGAAAGTGACCCGATGCCACCATTATGACGTTAGGCCGGGTCCAGGGGCACGGGTGCAGGCTTGTGGACCACGGCTAAAGAAATAGGCAGAGAGGCGCTGCAAAAATCTCCTCCTCCGCCACCTCCATCATAAAGATTGGACAGGGCAAAGGGGATGGAGTCAGGGGCGGAGCCAAAGGGGCGGCAAAATGAGGTTTCGCCTAGGGTGTCAAAAATCCTTGCACCAGCCCTGCAGATAATATAGGCAAGCCAGTACTTTTGAAGATCTTTCCTAGCTCTTTCATACTTGGCCTACTAAAGGCCAGTCTGCGTCGTATTTGATGACCGTTGGATCCTACCTCTGTGCAATGTGTTCATTTCTTATACCTTCATGCTGTTCTTTTTGGGGTGTGGCTCTTCTTAGCAGGACCATTAGCTCAGTGCTTCTCACCTATGCACTTTCTGTTTCCGTTCCCTGCTATTTTATGGATGGAATAAGTTGATGCATATAGTGGCCTCAATAGACTTCTAATGTTGTAACCAATTCTATTAAAAAAATCAGGGACGTAGAAAATGCATGGGCTACAAGCATTCAGCTAAAAATGTCTTTGTGCACTAGTTACTATTTCAGGAGAACTATATCCCAGAAAAGAAAGCACAGAAGTAAGTGTCATTATCACTGCATATTTCAGAGATATTTCCTAAAATTATCATTTAAAGAGAACCTGTGCCCAGACTATGCAAACTAACGTATTTATATATTCTGAAAACAACAGTAAACGCAGTGTACAACCAGCTCTTGTTTACCACTATAACCATAGATATTTTGAATCCTCAATATTTTGATATCCTCAAAGTTCAAAAAAGGCACTGAAATCTTAGCTCTTTGCCTATTCATTTCTTTTACATCAGAATCTGCACAGCCTATCATCCCTCTAATGCAGCCTTTTACAACCAGGGCACCTTCAGGTTTCTTCAGTAGTGCCTTGGCAAAATGCCTAAAAATTGCCTAAAAACCTGCCTTTTAGTTACACAAAGCCATAGGTTTTCATTGTGCACCATTTCAACCTTCCAACCACCGGCATCCTAACAACCAGTGATGTCATCACTGTTGATAAAAGGGGCGTTGATTCCTTGCACGGCATTCCTGTTTGCCCCTCCCCATCAACACTGAGGTCACATTATTATGACTGATGGAGAGAAACTAAAGGAGGGGAGAAACACTGGTATACTAGTTTGCAAAAGTGTATTCACTTTGTAAGAATACATCACCTCTAATGCCGGGTGTCCTATGTGTATTGATGCTGCTGCATTATGTAAAACTATTAGAATAGTTTTTTACATTTTATAATCAGATGCCTTGAGACTGTCCATAGTTTTAAAGGTTGCCTTGAGATTGTCCATAATTTTAAAGGGTGCCTTGACTGAAAAAGTTTGAGAAATGTAAATGTCTAATGTAAACATACAGCAGGGTTTTCTAAGCTGTCACCAGCTAAAACATGACTTTAGAGTCTTTGTTCTGATCTTTAAGGATACAATCTTTGAGAATAAATGACTGCACAGTACCAGCAGCTCGAAAGATCACAAGACTGGTTTTAAAGCTTGTATGCTAATTATTAAGAATATGTCAATACTTTGATGTCCACAGTCTGAGCACAGGGGCACTTTAAAGACACAGCAGTAAGTTAAAAGCTACCATGGTCCTTAGGTTTTGAGATGTTGCAACCACCACTTCTACCACCAACAATCATTCAATATCCATTCTAATATTTGTTCTAATATAATCTCAATTACAGCATGTCAATTACAGCATTGTGATCTGCTATTTGGTATAAGTAGATATAACCAAGGAGACCAGTGACTCTAAATGCAATACGTGTACAAGACTGAACAGGCTATGCAAAGTAATTATTGTGTTCAAATAGTAATAAACCATTTGATATAAGGAGTAGCAGTGCTGAGCGTTTCAAGGTTGACTACGCAGTAGTTACTTTGACACAATTGCAACATTTTGCAGTTCTGTGTTTTCATTTTACCTGCAGTTCCCTTCCATCGGTAACTGGACAGTTCCTTCATCTTCCAACACCAGCATGCTTTGTTCCTCCTAAAGAATGATAGGGCATGTAAGTTTCATTGGGGAATATGGAATATTAAAAAATAAACATTGAACAACAGTCAAAATAGCTCAAAGATGTCTATGAAAGTTTATTCCATTTGAGGCAGAAGCAAATTAGAGCATAGGTAACAATATAGTCTTTATGACATATTGCAACACACTGAGACACATATGGGTATAGTTAAACAGCAGTTTTCATGATAGTTGTCTTTGGATCACACCCCTTAGAGTCACACTCTTCTTTCTGGTCATACAAACCATTTTGAGTTTTATTACCTCTTTCTCTGCATCTTCCAATTTCTTTTTCTTACTTTCAGGCATTAGATCATCCAGCCAACTCAGTTCTCGTTTAGTAAAGAAAAAATCCATTAGTTTCCTTACAAACACCAATGCCAATACCTAGGAAGAAAGGCAAAGCGTTATACACTCCACAAAGCAATCCAAAACACTGAATATTTTTCATCAAGTCTTGGTCAACACAAAGAAAAACTACCATCTACAAACCCTGATTCAGGGATGCAAACTAGGCCTCCACAACGTGCTGGCCTGTTATACAGGTTCTGTCTAACATTTTATATGGATACAATTCTCTTATCCTTTACACAATGGTTTCATTTGGAGAGATATTGTGTGAAAGTAGACATTCTCTGTTATACGCATTCTTTAAAAAAGCCATAGTCAGCTCTCTGATATCCCTTGGAAGAATGAACCCATCAGCACTCAACTCTGAGCAGTTTTGGCCTCAGAGCTGCCAATCTCTGGCCAGTTACATAAGTTAAATAAGAACAGTCTGTGGTTGATCAGCTTCAACACAGTGCAAAGGTGACATTGGGTCTCTAATAGACCCCTGATTTAAAGGAAAACTGTCACCTGTACTATGCAATCACTGACAATAAAGTTAATACATTCACAGGTATGTGAGTTGGGTCTGCACGTGCATGGAAATGACGATTACACCATGCATATCCACTATCACATCACTACATATTCACTGTCACTATCAATAATCCTTTGGAAATCATTGACTATTAGCTCCACATTGTTGAGCTAGAAAGGCCTTTAAAGCATTACCTGTGGACAATACCTGGGCACCATATATTTTTGCTGTGTCACAGTCATCCATAATTTTGAGGTTTGACATGTTTGGTATCTAGCTACTTGACGCAGCGTAACCTTTTATATTTTACCAACAAAGTAGGTATTATATTGTATGTGTATGTATGAGTGTATGTTTTACTGGAAAATTAGATTTGATAAACAGTAGCACAGCTATCATGTGATAATTAAAAAATTGCAACTTCCACCAATAGACATCAGTTTAACCACTTGCTGACTACCATACAGCAGTTTTACTGCTACAGGGCGGCAGCTGTGCACAGGATGACATATATATATATATTAGATCCTGCACTTTCGAGTAGCGTGCATGAATGCGCGCCGCAGCCAGCTTGCTCCCAATCAGCGAATACCGTGGACTTGATGTCCGTCGCATCCACCGATCATCCTGCAGAGAGACAGAATGGCGGTCTGTCTATGTAAACAAGGCAGATTGCCATTCTTACAGGAGGGACGGCATGGACCCTGTGTCTCTGCAAAGCAGGGACTAGGATCCATGTCTTCCCCTAGTAAAAGCATCTACCACACTGTAGTAAAACACCAGCTAGGCACACAGTTAAACTTTTGATCGCCCCTGATGTTAACCCCTTTCCCAGCCCAGACTTCCCAGTATCATTAGTACAGTGACAGTGCATATTTTTTAGCACTGATCACAGTATTAGTGTCACTGGTCCCCAAAAAAAGTGTCAAAAGGGTCAGCTAGTGTCGTAGCCCCACTATAAGCCACTGATCACCACCATTACTAGTAAAAAATAAATACAAATGAATAAAAATATACCATAGTTTACAGACGCTATAACTTTTCTGCAAACCAATCAATATATGCTTATTGGGATTTTTTTACCAAAAATATGTATTGGCCTAACATTTATAAAAAAAACAAAACTGATTTTTCACATTTTTCTACTGAATATGTTTTAAAGCAGAAAGTAAAAAATATTGTTTTTTTAAATGTTGGGTTTTTTATGGTTATAGCGCAAAAAATAAAATACGCAGAGGAAAATACCACGAAAAGAAAGCTCTATTTGTGGGAAAAAAGGGCATAAATATTATTTGGGTATAGTGTCACACGACCGCGCAATTGTCAGTTAAAAGCCTAGTCATGAAGGGAGGTAAATCTTCCGGGGGTGAAGATGAAAATAGTTAACACCAAAAATAAATAACAACGACTCAAACAATTATGATTTCACTTTAAACAATACTAACTACAGTCAGCCTATATGCATGCTTACCATCATTGGGAAAACAATGGCTGCCTTGGAGGCTTTGATTACCCACAGCAGTATAAGACAGCTCAGCTGCAGTATGGTAAAGAGGTGGACCTTACGAAGGGGGACATGCCTCAAATAGATAAAGTCCGGCTGGTGTTTTGGTGGCATCCAGAATAATAATATCCGGTCAAAGAACTGTGGAGAAAATTGGTACAATTTAGAGGGTAATTATGTTAAAAGCCCTTTTAGGTGGCAAATAAAATGTCTTTATGTTGATTTACAGTAATTCATTTGCCTTTGACATATAACGAACCGAAGACTATGTACCAAATGCCAGTCAGCATGCTCTTACAAAACAACTGCTGATGTACAAATCAGTAACTAGGTAGTATGGCATCAAAACATGTTTAACCCTCTCATAACCAGAGGTCATTAATGTCCTGATGCCCAGGTTAAATTTAGCTGCATATGTTGGCTAATTTGACAATAACTCTGTAACTAATTTGCATACCTAAACATTTTTATAAATCTTGCTGAGCGCATGCAAATATGTTAATTATCGGCGATCGGGCCTTGGCGGCGAACAGCCACATATTTGCGTGCAATAGTGCCGACATTTCTGTGCCGAGAGTGCCAAGGCTCATTTGAGGTCGGGACTTTTCCGACCATGCTGGAAGACATTTATTGGCAGATTGTAGGCCGAGAGGGATTAAATCCTCCAGACACTTGAAAGTCCTCCACAAGCTTACTTGCTAGAAATGCTATATCTTCTTTCAATTCATGGGTGGATTTTTAAGCATCTTTTAAAGTGGTTGTCAACTCTTGACAACCACTTTAACCTACAGGGAAGCCTATAATAAGGCTTACCTGTAGGTACCCTGCATATCTCCTAAACCTGCACGGTTTAGGAGATATAAAGTGTAGATGCATGTACCGACATCATCGACACATGCGCAGTGCAGAAACAGCCCGACTGAGCCGTTTCTTCACTAAGTGTGCTGTAAACGACGTCTCCCTTGCGCATGCGTGGGAGTGACGTCAGCGCAGCTCCGGCCAATTACTTTGCTGGAGTCCGCGCTGTAATTAGCCGAAGCCCACGATCCGGGTAGAAGACACAGTCAACATGACGCCGGTCACAGAGGTGCTCGGGGACCACTGCAACAGCATCGATCTAAGGTAAGTATTTCATAATGAGCTAATATGCGATGCATACTAGCTCATTATGCCTGTATCTTGCAGGGTTTTTTTTTTTTGCCTTTACAACCACTTTCAGAAGTCAAGTTGAATTTGCCATGACCGGGTTCTAGGACATTATATATACACGTGTTGAAGAGCCATACCAGGCTCTGGAAGTATCCTGACAATAATGCTGGGATCCACCCCACTGCCTGATTGACAGTTGGCTCTATCTTTCAGCACATGGCTGAGAACTGCCCACTCCCCTGCCTGGCACTCCAGTCAGTGCTTGAAGAACAAAGCAGAGAACAGTGACTGACAGTCACTGTGCTCCACTTTGAGCATACAGAGAACAGAGTGATCGGTTCGCAGTCTTAGAGTCGACGACGGGCAACTGCAGCATCCCACAAATGCTGCAGCATGGAGGTGAGCATGTATGTTTATTTTTTATTTTTTAAGCCCATACTTCTCCCTTAAGGAATACAGGGTGCCATCTTTCTGTTAAACAATATAGTAATTTGGACAATGAAGAAGCAGCAACACAGATTAAGCACATCTGCTTTCTTCTCCTGTTGGCATGTTCCCTGTCAACACATTTTTACAGCAGAGTCAAGGATCTAACTGTAATAAACGGAAATACACCAAATACACCGTTCAATAATAGTAAAAACAATCAATTTGTTCCGAAAAGCTATAATAGAAGAAAATTAAGAGATTTTGCTTTAATATTAAAACTCAATGCTTAGCTCTGACCCTTCTGTGTCCATCCTAAAGTCACCAGTTATTATAAGCACATTACCTGAATTCCCTTTAGTGATGAGGCACCCATGTAGAGAAAGACTCCATAAAGAACTGGCATAGGAATAAACTGCACATCAAAAGGAGAAAAGATATACATGGTTACCAAAATGGCTTAAAATAAAAAGTCATAAGAAATGGCAGCAGACTGTATATTAGGAAAACGTAAAAAAATATATATATATATATTTGTGTAGCTTGTTTCTAATGTTTTTTTATAGACAAAGAGATTACGTTAGGGCCCATTCATATTATGCATTGCAGTATCAAAGTGTAACTTAAAGTGGGAGTAAACTCCCTTGTATGATTTTTACCTATAGGTAAGTCTATAATAAGGCGTACCTATAGGTACTGTAAATATCTCCTAACCGTGCACGCTTTGGAGATATTTACTTTAGATGCAGCCGGTGACATCACCGATGCATGCGCTCTGAAGAAACGGCATACCCATGCTGTTCCATCAGAGCCATGCCGTAAACAGCGACTCCCACATGCATGTGCTGGTGTGGCATCATCGCTGCTTTGGCCAATCAGGTAGCCAAAGCCTGCAAACCTGGAAATAAGACCGGGTGAAGATGGAAGTGCCTTCAGCAGTGACAGCGTGCCACTGGAGGGCTTCTTTTTCAGATAAGTCTGTCATAATGTGCTAGTATGCAGTGCATACTAGTACATTATGACTTAAACTACCCATTTTTTTTGTATATGGTTTACTGCTGTTTTACGTCAAAAATTTCATTCATGATACAATACAATCAGTCAATAGCATTAAAGTGTAGGAAAACCTGGACTTCTCTTCTTTGGCCCCCTTTGGTGTGGTAAATCTATCATTGAAGACATTTTTATATCTGTTAAAAAAAGTGCAAAGAAATACCTGTTGATCCTGCCAGAATTCTTGTCATCTGATAATTTGTTGTACTTATTGCCCATGCTGCATTATTATCAAGTATATTGGACTCCATTCACAAAGTGGTATTTTCCTCTTTAACCCCTTCCTTACTGGGCACTTAAACCCCCCTCCTGCCCAGACCAATTATTGGCTTTCAGCGCTGTCACATTTTGAATGACAACTGCGCGGTCGTGCGACGTTGTACCCAAATAAAATTTGCGTCCTTTTTTTCCCACAAATAGAGCTTTCTTTTGGTGGTATTTGATCACCTCTGCGTCATTTCTGATCGCCGCTATAAACAAAAAATGAGCGACAATTTTGCAAAAAAGAACAAGATTTTTTACTTTTTGCTAAAGTACAAATCCATTAAAAAAAAGTATTCATCAGTTTTGGCCGATTTATATTCTTCTACATATTTTTGGTAAAAAAAAAAATTGCAATCGGCATATATTGATTGGTTTGTGCAAAAGTTATCGCATCTATAAACTGGGAATTGATTTATGGCGTTTTTATTATTATTATTTTTTTTACTAGTAATGGCGGCGATCTGCGATTTTTATCGGGACTGCGATATTGCCGCAGAAATGATGGACATTTTTTTACACATTTTTGGGACCAATGACATTTATACAGCGATCAGAAATTTAAATATCCACTGATTACTGTGTAAATGTCATTGGCATTGAAGGGGTTAACCTGCAGGGGGCAGTGAAGGGGTTAACTATGTTCCCTGGCTGTGTTCTAACTGTGGGGGGGCAGGGCTGGCCGGGACATAACAGATCTAACTGATCCCAGTGACAGGGATCAGTAGATCTGTCATGTCCCCTGTCACAGAACGGGGAACCGCCGTGTTTACATCGGCGGTTCCCCGTTCTGAGGCTCCTAAAAGAGATCGGCGGGTCTCGGGCGGACAGCTACAGGCGGGCTCTGGGCGGCTAGAGAAAATCCTCGGAGTCTTGCCCCTTGGCGGCTACATTTGTG
>BLSH010500889.1:1928610-1946977 GCA_018402905.1 Glandirana rugosa | reverse complement strand
ATCGTGACCGATGTGTCGGTCTTCAACTTACTTTCGTTTCTTGCCTGCTTCAAATGGGAGGAAGTACTGGTCCGGTATAAAACGCTATGCCGTGACAATGAAATTGACTGTTAACGCACCGGCACACTGTGGGTTTATTTTACATACAGGGAAAGAAAACCACCATAAACTAGTGGAGACGCAAAAAATAAAAACGAGATACTTGTTTTTTTTCTGGACTGATAAATTTTTTTTTGTTATAAACAATTAAAGACGATATTTTTTGCTGCCATTACTATTTAAAAAAAAATAAAATAAAAACAAATAAAAATATCCCATAGTTTGTAGACACTATAACTTTTGCGCAAACCAATCAATATACGCTTATTGGGGGGTTTTTTTTACCAAAAATATGTAGCAGAATACATATTGGCCTAAAATGATGAAGAAATGTTATTTTTTTCATTTTTTTTATTGGATGTGTTTTATAGCAGAAATTAACAAATATTGTTTTTTTTTAAATAGTCAGGTCTTTTTTTTGTTCATAGAGCAAAAATAAAAAACGCAGAGGTGATCAAATACCACCAAAAGAAAGGGACATACATTTTATTTGGGTGTCACACGGCCACGCAATTGTCAGTTAAAGTAACAGTGCCGTATCGCAAAATATGGCCTGGTCATGAAGGAGGGTAAACTTCGTCCGTTCTTTGCTTTCATTCAACTTCTGGCTGTGTAGCCAGTGCTACGCAGCCATTTTCTGGCTTTTCAACATTTCCATGTACAAGGGTTTACTTTATTCAGGCAACTTGGGGGTGTTATGAGTGTTAGAACGGTTCTTTGCTACCCACAGGGTACCACCCACATTGAGTGACACTTACTGTATTTCTTGTAGCTTATTCTGAGATGAACCCCAGATGATGTCTTACGAGATGAAACGCGTTGGCTCCACACTATATCTAGACCATTGCGTTCTACTTGTTGCTGGTGTGCTCTTTTACATGATGGGCTTACTTTCTACATATTTGATGTAAGTGTTCTACCTTTTTAAATAAATATACCATATACAGTATTACACTATGTGGAGGCTCTTTTTATTTCTATGAACCATTTGGAACTCCTACTGAGTGGCAATTGGGTACCATCATGGAGTGGTGATTCGGGATTTATCCAACTGTCTCCATATCCACGGTTTCATGTGTCTTGCTGTTACAGCATCCTATGATCGATATGGTGATGTGGGATCCTCTTAGTCGTGTGTATATCCAATATTTGGAGTTTACAAGCTCTGCTAATATAGCATTCTGGTAAGCGCAATATTTGGACTGTCACTAATTTATGTATAATCACTCTCTCTGCACTGGATATTCACCACTTTGGACTATCTCTACATTTCTATAGATATGTTATCATGTCACACTATATGAATTTTATCACCATGCTTTATACTATGTAATTAGATAGCTTTGCATTTTGCGGACTCACATTTGATTTACCAATTGAGGATTCGTTTTCAGTGTTGTACTTATATATATATACTGGTCTACTCGCTTTGTTATTACCTTACACTGTATGAAATTTTGAATTGTGTTTCAACACTATATATTTATGTCGTTTTTAGTAAATGGGAACCAATTTTTAGCGCTGCGCCTTTATACACACTTTTACCCGCAATTGATTGTTGATTGTAGTGCTGGCAGCTATATTCTAGAAATTTGTCAATGGTTAGCATGGTATTTTCCTATTAGATTTTATACTGAGATGAGCATGGTAAGGGGAGGGATGGGGATGCGGTGACGATTCACGCTCATGCACCGTCTTCCAGTGAAATGTCGGTCTGCTCTGGGATTGTTGTGGGAGAGTTCTATCCCTTCCCGCCATTTCCGGTGATGCTCACTGCGACTAGAATCAACGAGCATACGCGGGTGGGTTGTGGTCGCCGTGCAATACGTAGCATGGCGGGCACAGGGAGGAGCCACATACAGAACTGCCATCTTCCTCCTCTCCTATATAAATAGGAGGGGAGGAGGACGCCTTTCGATCCACATCCAGGGAAGTGGGTCATTTTGAGGCCTGGACCGGCAGGGCCTTTCATCATTTTTTGGATCACACACCAAGTCAGTGTTTGGAGCACTTTTGGTCAACTGCGCTGCTTTTTGGCAGTGTATTCACTAATTAATTTTTTAAGCAGTGGTCCAATTAATCATTATATATGTTTTTCAGCACAAAATTGCATTTGACCGCATGCTCCTGCCGCCACAGAGAGACCTGCTCTGGTCATACTGGTCTCTCTTCCCAAAGTGTGAGAACTACACTCTAGACACACACATATGCTTTAGTGGGTGCATCCCTAGACTATTATTATTATTATTATTATTTTGAATTTAACCAATTGGTTTGTCTTGGATTACTTTTGCATACAATGGCCCACTGTTATTTCATTATCATTTTTTACGTTTATTATTTGTGCCGACAGTAAGCCCTGCGCCTCCCATTGGGGTGAGCATGGTTATTGCTATACCCCTTGGGGTCGGTGAAGGGATATATCCATCATCCCTTTCACACATACTAGATGTGCATATATATATTTTATACAGATTGGACTCTGGTTGGGCACCTGAAGGTTTAGTTGCCGTTAGAAGCTCCTCCTTCTCTATTCTCTCGCAAGCGAAGTTAATCTCCTTTTTATCTTCTCTCCCATGCATGGTGAATTGTACATTCCTTCTAAGTTACCGCAACTGTGAAATGTATGTGCAGGCAATAATGTCATAATTACACTATCTATGCTCAAAGACATGTGATATATGTACCATTTACTATGAGATATGAGATACTTTTTGTGAAGTAAAGAAAATAGTTTAATACACAATGGGGTTGATTTACTAAAGCTTGGCAGTGCAAATTTTGGTGTAGCTCCACACAGAAACCAATCAGCTTCAAGATTTTATTGTCAAAGCTTGATTGAACAAGCTGAGGTTAGAAGCTGATTGACTAGCATGCACAGCTGCACCAGTTTTTGCACTCTTCAGCTTTAGTAAATCAACCCCAATATGTTGATTCACAAATGCACCTTTGGTAAATAGATGCTAATCTTGATGTATCCCGATTCCCCCAGTACCAACAGGATTCCCTGAGGAAGCCATCAGCGAAACAAGTAGGTGATTCCCTCAACAAGAATCAGTGTGAAGTCAGCTATCTACTTTTATCCATAAGGATTTCGATATGAACTTTTACAGGGACCTATCTGATGTTTAAGCCTACTCATTCATGCCTTTTGTGATATTTTAGCTCATCGCTGTATGGGGAGATACGGTGTTAGAGCATTGATTTTAAGTGGTATACTTTATATATTTTTGTATAATAAAAAGTAATTTTTAGACATATACGTCTAAGCATTCTTCTTTCAGCCTGGGGCAGTGTGACACCTTCACAGTCCATTATCCATTTCTTTGTCTTCTTTTTTCATTAAGCATGGTAAGGGCCATGATGACGCATACAGTACCCATTATCAACCTATTGCCATGCCCAAACAAAATACTTGTCACATGCCCCGCACTGCAGGAGGAGCAAGGCATCAATGTTTTATGCATTAATTCCCAAAACGAGGAAGTTTTTTGCCACTGCTCCACGTCTATTGCAGGAGAGAGAACGAAGAAAGAGTCTGAAGCAGTCATGTGACTGATCAGTTTTACGTATTTCTGGAGACTTGTTCAATGTTAGACATATTGGATGGATAATTGATAAGGTAGGGGGCATGGGGGGTGGCGTTGGAATTACGCTTCACCTTCTCACTAGGGCAGTCAATTTTCTTCTTTTTTTTTTTCATTCAGTAAAATAGAAAAATCTCACTAGTTACTATGGACAAGAACATTTACTAATTCAGACAATATTATATACATAGTTAATCTGGTTGAAAAAGGACACAGGTCCATCCAACTCAACCAACATTAAAAAAAAAAAGAAGAAAGCCAACACACTCAAATAGAAGACCTCCATATACACCAGTGGTTCTCAACTCCAGTCCTTGGGACCCACCAACAGGCCAGATTTTAAGTATTACCTTGGGGAGATGCAGACTAGAATACTGCAATCACTGAGCAGCAAATTATATCACCTGTGATGTATTTCAGTTATCCTGCAAACCTGGCCTGTTAGTGGGTCCCGAGGACAGGAGTTGAGAACCACTGATATACACTATCCAATAACTCCATTTGATCCAGAGGAAGGCAACCCCCCAAAAAAACAACAACAATAAAGCATGTTAAACATAATGGGGGTGATTTACTAAAACTGTAGAGTGTAAAATCTGGTGCAGCTCTGCATAGAAATCAGCTTCCATTTTTTTGGCCAAAGCTTAATTAAACTAGCTGAAGTTAGACACTGATTGGTTACAATGCACAGCTGCACCAGATTTTGCACTTTCCAGTTTTAGTAAATCAGCCCCAAGATGTTTTATTTATTGGACCTGCTGAAGCTGTTTACTTACCTGAAGAACCCTCGTCATAAATACAGAGGACCCCATGAGTACAAAAATCATGAGTCCCGTAACCCTTTGTTCACGGATCCCTAAAAACTTAGGCTGCTCTCCTGGAGCTGAACATTCCGACTCCAACTTGAGACTGTTCACATGAGTAATGGAGAGGACAGTGGCAGCAACAAACCAGGGCAGACCCATCAGCGAGCATACACCAAGCATGACGCCAACCATCAGAAGATCAAGATGGTAGCCACAGCCTTTCTGTAGAAACAAAGAATAGAAATAATTTAGGTTAGTTTACTGCCCACCAGGTTAGTTTCTAAATTTAATTAAGAAATAATTAATATATCCATCTGTCAATCTATTTGTTTGATTCAGCATATCTAATTCCCCAAAACAAAAATATAGACTCGCTGGCCACTATATTAGGTAAACCTTGCTCATACCGGGTTGGACCCCTTTTTGCCTTCAGAACTGCCTTCATTCTTCATGACATGGATTCAACAAGGTGTTGGAAACATTCCTCAGAGATTTTGGTCCATAGTGACATGATAGCATTAAACAGTTGCTGTAGACTTGTTGGCTGCCCATCTATGATGCAAATCTCCCATTCCACCGCATCCCAAAAGGGTTGGCATGCCCACGCAAACACGGCCTGCAAAATTGCATAGGTGTGAAACTAGCGTCAAGCCATCTAGTTTTTTAGTAGTAAAGTGACCCTCATTTCTTCATATTTTCAGATCTTCTTTGTCTTCAGATTTGAAAATATATGAAATAAGCTGCATGTACTATAGAACTATGTACTACAGAATGTAATAATATATATATATATATATATACACCTCTGCAGAATGCTGGCAAATGTGTAACATTTTTAGACATCTTTTTAGTAGACATGTGCAATTCATTTCATTCCAAATTCATTGTTTACGAATTTCAACAAATGTGTTAATTTGGAAATATCTGAATCAACGAAAACCCACTTAATGAATTTTTCTGAATATCCATAAATTCCACTATATTAGGTAAACCTTGCTCATACCGGGTTGGACCCCTTTTTGCCTTCAGAACTGCCTTCATTCTTCATGACATGGATTCAACAAGGTGTTGGAAACATTCCTCAGAGATTTTGGTCCATAGTGACATGATGGCATTAAACAGTTGCTGTAGATTTGTCGGCTGCCCATCTATGATGCAAATCTCCCATTCCACCGCATCCCAAAGGTGCATCCATGCTTTCATATTGCTTACGCCAAATTCTGACCCCACCATCTGAATGTCACAGCTGAAATCGAGACTCATCAGACCAGGCAATGTTTTTCCAATCTTTTATTGTCCAATTTTGGTGAGCCTGTGTGAATTGCAGCCTCAGTTTCCTATTCTTAGCAGACAGGAGTGGCATCTAATGTGGTCTTCTGCTGCTGTAGCCCATCTGCTTTTCTGCTTTAAGGTCCTATGTGTTATGCACTCAGAGATAGCATTCTGCACACCTTGGTTGTAAAGAGTGCTTATTTGAGTTACTGTTGCCTTTCCATCATCTCAAACCAGTCTGCCAATTCTCCTCTGACCTCTAACACCAACAAGGCATTTTCCTGCACACAACTGCTGCTCACTTGATATTTTCTCTTTTTAGACCATTTTCTGTAAACCCCAGAGATGACTGTGTGATCCCAGTAGATCAACAGTTTTTGAAACACGCAGACCAGCCCGTCTGGCAACAACAACCATGCTACGTTCAAAGTCACTTAGGTCCGCTTTCTTCCTCATTCTGATGCTTGGTTTGAACTTCAGCAAGTTGTTGTCACCACGTCTAGATGCCTAAATGCATTGAGTTACTGCCATGTGATGGCTGACTAGCAATTTGTGCTACCAAGCAATTGAACAGGTGTACCTAAAAAATTGGCCAGTGAGTGTATATATGCAGTTCTCTTACCCTTAGATGCATCAGATATTTAGGCTTTTTTCCCTTTACCTTCACCCTGTGATCCTGCCAGTAACACAGGCTAGACTGACAATGGTCACTCACTGTATGGTATCTACAGACGGATAGCATTGTCGCCCTAGACTGCTCTTCTAATTTGGACTACAAACAGCTCCACAAATACCTTCAACTTTCTTCATCTGCACATAGGTAGGAGGCATTTTTGAATTGAGATAGCTAGGAAAGCTTATACTATTGCCTGATATTGCAGTTTAGTCCACAGAAGATGACAAAGTCTGGATTTCTGGCAGGATCAACATTTTCTGTACTTTCAGAAAATGTACTTACCCTAAAAAAAGAAAATGAATGCAACCACCACATATGACTGGTAAGCTTAAACTGAATATATTTTTGTTTAGGTTTGAATACATTTGCGGCTGAAATTCCTGCCCTACACCAATGAGCTTGAGAATATGGAAGTCATCTCTGTGATCCTGAATCAGACCAGCCCTGACTCAGGACCCATTTGAATGGGTTTGCATGCCCACGCAAACACGGCCTGCAAAATTGCATAGGTGTGAATCTAGCATCAAGCCATCTAGTTTTTTAGCAGCAAAGTGACCCTCATTTCTTCATATTTTCACATCTTCTTTGTCTTCAGATTTGAAAATATATGAAATAAGCTGCATGTATTATAGAACTATGTACTACAGAATGTAATAATATATATATATATCTATACACCTCTGCAGAATGCTGGCAAATGTGTAACATTTTTAGACATCTTTTTAGTGGACATGTGCAATTCATTTCATTCCAAATTCATTTTTTTTACGAATTTCAACAAATGTGTTAATTTGGAAATATCTGAATCAACGAAAACCCACTTAATTAATTTTTCTGAATATCCATAAATTTCGAATATCTGAAAATTTGTAAATTCAAAAATTTTAAAATTCGTAAATTCTTACATTCGTAAATTCGAAATTCAAAAATCGGAAAATTTGAAAATCTGAAATAATAACTAACTAATAATAACTTAACTAGCACTAACTATTAAATTATAGGTATTGAAATTTCCTTTCAAAATTGGCTGTTAGTGAACGTAACGAATACAAATTCATTTCATTCCAAATTCATTTTTTTTACGAATTTCAACAGATGTGTTAATTTGGAAATATCTGAATCAACGAAAACCCACTTAATTAATTTTTCTGAATATCCATAAATTTCGAATATCTGAAAATTCGTAAATTCAAAAATTTTAAAATTCGTAAATTCTTACATTCGTAAATTCGAAATTCAAAAATCGGAAAATTTGAAAATCTGAAATAATAACTAACTAATAATAATTTAACTAGCACTAACTATTAAATTATAGGTATTGAAATTTCCTTTCAAAATTGGCTGTTAGTGAACGTAACGAATACGAATTTATCCGAAGTTACAAATTATCCAAAGTAACGAACGCTGCATCTAAACAAATGAAAGGTAACAAATTAATAATAAATAATAATAATAAAAATGTTTTATTATTATTACTTATAATTAATTTGTTCCATTCCATTTGTTTAGATGCAGCATTCGTTATTTCGGATAATTCGGAACTTCAGATAAATTCAAATTTGTTACGTTCACTAACAGCCAAATTTGAAAGGAAATTCCAATACCTATAATTTAATAGTTAGTTATTATTAGTTAGCTAGTTAGTTATTATTTCAAATTTTGGATTTTCGTTCTTTCTTATTTTCAGATTTTCTTTCTTATTTTCGGATCTTTGAATTTTCTGATTTTCGAATTTACGAATCTACGAATTGCGATCATAACGTTTCTATTGTTTGAGAACTTTTTGCACACTGGTGGCCCCCGGTGGCCATTTTTTGTTATTGTTGAACATTGTTAAAGCTTAATTCTATTCTACTTCCTATTTCTGCCTGTGACCCCCATTGGAAGATTTCTACTCTTTTCCTGCTCCAGTGACACCTGTACAAGAAATAGGATGATTTGGTTGTTACCAGGACAAGGACAGGCAGCAATAAAACATTCATAAATTCTAACCCTTCCCTACTCTTGGTAGATAGGGTTTGAGTGTAGATTGAAGTTGATTCACTACTTACTTTTTATGGCTACATAATGCATGTAATATATTCATAGTTCTATATGTATTTTGGGCACAAAAAAAAGTTTTCTTCCTTACATTGAGCTTATGCTTTACTTTTGGCTCACTCAGATATAACTGAAGCAGGTCTCAGAGACCCCGGTTTATGGTTGTGTCCAGGGCCGGGACAAGGGGTGGGTGGGAGGGACAGCTGCCCTGGGCGCAATGGTTTACTGGGGGCACCTTACTTCTGTTGCAAGGCTGACAGGAGTAGTGACAGCAGCAGTGATTATGACAAGCAAGTAACTGCCGGGTGTAGGGTGCCCTAAGCTTGCACATGATGAGCAAGGGAGAGGGGCGCAGTTTGGAATCTTTGCCCTGGGTGCTGGGTGACCTTGTCCCGGCACGGGCTGTGTCTCTGCCTCCTGGCCATTCACAAAACACAGCCTCAGGCTGGATTCTATGAGACCTGCAGCACTTACATCAGAGCAGGCAGGATGTACAGAAGTTGTATTTCCCCATATAAACAAGAATTGCGTAATGTAGGGAAAAGTCTACATGATGATTCTGTTTTGGGATTGGAATGTATAAAAGCTTGAATGACGGTAAGACAGACAGACAGGCAGACAAAAAGTAGACATAATATCAAAATCTATCCCAAAATATAGCATTGTCATTTCGAAACAGACCTGAATCTAGATCACAGCATGGCGAAGAAGTGGTCTACATTCTGCCTTGTGGAACTGGGGGTTCTGTGTTTAAATCTCAGCAAGAAAGCTATCTGCATACAGTCTGTATTTCCTCTACATGAGTTTGGATGATTTGTCTTCCACCAAGACCTTCTGGTGTGTACATAACTAAGACAGGGACAGCAAATTGTAAGCTCTCCCGGTGGTGGACCAATACTGATGGTTTGAAATGTTCTATAAAGTGCTGTGGAATGTGACAGAGCTATAAAATGAGTATTTGCTTTCTAATAATTGCATTATCATTATTGCATTGTAAACACAGTGGCTAAGTGGTTAGCACTTCTGCTTGGCAGCACTAGAGACTAGTGTGTAATAAATACCTGTAATAAATAATGATTGTGTCACTGCAGCTGTAAAAACCAGGGCTTTGCCAGCTCTTTATCTCATACCTTTAACTTGTGTTCTTTCCTGTTAATAATGACAGCTGTAATTTGTTGGTCCATAAAGATCAGAATGGTACAGAGCAGAGATGGAATGATAGCAGCAATCACTGTCCACCAAGGATTTGGTCCTAAGGGGTTAACAAACCAGCCACGATCATCTCTTGTAGGCTGTGGAATGAAAATAAGTAATGGTATTGGAAGGATGATTTATATGGCAGTTCTGTGTTCACAATATATTTACAGAATTATGTCGTACATAACATTGCAAAGTGTTTTTATTTTTTATTTTTTTATGATTTCTTGATAGTGACAGCAGTGGACCATACCTGTGCAATGTGTCAACACAACCACTTATATTCTCCTTTAGAAGCCCATTTGACTGGGTGACAATGCTGGAAACAATTGGGAGACAGGGACAAAGGGTTGTCCCTGTAACTGTCCCTGCCCTCCAGTTGTTTACAAGCATAGCCATCCAGTGCCACCCTACAGCAAGAAGTGCCTGCACAGACATCTTTATGGCAGGATCTCCAGGTATCATCAGGTGAGCGGAGTCATGAGCATTGGTGCACTGAAAGTGAGAGGAGTGGTGCACACCTAGTCACTGAGAGATATAGCGAGCTTTGCGCTCTTCTCGCATTCTGGCCCATAGCAGTATGTACAGCAGCAGGGGCTTTTCAGGGGCTTTTCAGCAGGAATGTTGGGGAGCGCAGTTCCCACACCTCCAGCACTGATTGTGTGTAATGGTAAGGGGTGCTGGGTGTGCTGCAGAGTCTATTGATCCTGACTGCTGGGGTATATATTCTACCTGGAGGGGGCCTATTCGTGCAGATGAGGGATCTGTTGTTGCTGGGGGTGGGTCTTACATTGCTGGGGGGGGGTCATTTATTGCTGGGAGAGATCTGCTGTTGAGGGAGGGGTCTATTGTTGCTGGCTGCTGGACAGTCTATAGATGCTGGCTGTGGGGAGATCTGTTATTGCGGCCGGGGGTCTATTGTTGCTGTGGGGGAATTTTGTTTTGGGCAGTCCATTGTTAATGGGGGGGTCTATTGTTGTGGGTGGGGGCTCTCTTGTTACTGGCTACAGGGGAATGTATTATACTGCTTTTATTGTTATCATTAACAAATTCCATACAAATTATTTTTCACCACAAAATGATACTTGGTTCTGTATTTTCTAAAAGAGCAGTAATGGAAGGTGGGTAAGGGGTGGAACTAAGGAACGGTGCTTGGGGGTGGGTAGGGGCTGAGAAAAGGGGTCACTCTGAAAGGGGGAGTTCCTGCACCTATTCTCTGGAGAAGAAAAGCCCTGTACACCGGGTCTTGTAACTCTCGAGTGCTCTAAAGCAGTTGAGAACCACAAGTATGCAGCTTGGACATGTTGACATTTTATTTCACAAATGATGAAAAGACTGAACCTAACCCGGAATGCTTTTATGGCAAAAACCTGTCAAAATCCCAAAGGTTCTCCTCAGCTAAAAGCTTATGGGACAGCAGAGGTTTGTAGTTCTACAAAAGAGTTGAAAGAAGCAAGAGTTTAAAGACGTTTGTATTAGGGTTCCAGAGTAACTGTGTGCAAGAACATTCATAATTTTGTTATAATATATAACATCATTACAGTTGTTATTATTATTGCTACTACAACTACAGTTGTATGCAAAAGTTTAGGAACCCCTGACAATTTCCACGATTGTCATTTATAAATATCTGGGTGTTTCATTTTGATCTATCAAATAACTGAAGGACACAGTAATATTTCAGTAGTGAAACAAGGTTTATTGGAGTAACAGAAAATGTGCAATATGCATCAAAACGAAATTAGACAGGTGCATAAATTTGGGCACCCTTGTCATTTTGTTGATTTGAATACCTGTAACTACTTAGCACTGATTAATTGGAACACACAATTGGTTTGGTGAGCTCATTAAGCCTTGAACTTCATAGACAGGTGCAGCCAATTGTGAGAAAATGTATTTAAGGTGGCCAATTGCAAGCTGTTGTTCTCTTTGACTCTCCTCTGAAGAGTGGCAACATGGGGGCCTCAAAACAACTCTCAAATGACCTGAAAACAAAGATTGTTCTACATTATGGTTTAGGAGAAGGCTACAAAAAGTTATCGCAGAGATATAAGCTGTCAGTGTCCTCTGTGAGGAACATAGTGAGAAAATGGAAGACCACAGGCACAGTTCTTGTTAAGGCCAGAAGTGGCAGCCACATAAAATATTGGAGAGGCAAAGGCGAAGAATAGTGAGAACAGTCACAAACAGCCCACAGACCACCTCCAAAGACCTACAACATCCACTTGCTGCAGATGGTGTCACTGTGCATCATTCAACAATTCAGTGCACTTTGCACAGGGAGAAGCTGTATGGGAGAGTGATGCGAAAGAAGCCTTTTCTGCACACACGCCACAAACGGAGTCGCTTGAGGAATGCAGATGCACATTTGGACAAGCCAGCTTCATTTTGGTCATAACAAGGGACGTTATGCATGGCGGCAAAAGAACACAGCGTTCCAAAAAAAACACTTGCTACCCACAGTAAAATTTGGTGGAGGTTCCATTATGCTGTGGGGCTGTGTGGCCAGTGCCGGTACTGGGAATCTGGTTAAAGTTGAGGGTCGCATGGATTCCACTCAATATCAGCAGATTCTTGAGAATAATGTTGAGGAATCAGTCACAAAGTTGAAGTTATGCCGGGGCTGAATATTTCAACAAGACAACGACCCAAAACACTGCTCAAAATCTACTCGGGCATTTATGCAGAGGAACAAGTACAATGTTCTGGAATGGCCATCCCAGTCCCCAGACCTGAATATCATTGAACATCTGTGGGGTGATTTGAAGCGGGTTGTCCATGCTCGGCAACCATCAAACCTAACTGAACTGAAAATGTTTTGTAAGGAGGAATGGTCCAAAATACATTCATCCAGAATCCAGACACTCATTACAGGCTATAGGAAGGGTCTAGAGGCTGTTATTTCTGCTAAAGGAGGCTCTACTAAATGTTGATGTGATTTTTCTGTTGGGGTGCCAAATTTATGCACCTGTCTAATTTAGTTTTGATGCATATTGTACATTTTCTGTTAATTCAATAAACCTCATTTCACTACTGAAATATTACTGTGTCCTTCAGTATGATAAATCAAAATGAAATTGCTGATCCAAACACCCAAATATTTATAAATGACAATCATGGAAATTGTCAGGGGTTCTTAAACTTTTGCATACAACTGTATATCCCTAGTAGTCCCTGTCAGCTCTCCCACTATCTTTTCGTTTATTTAGGGATTCTTTATGTTAAGATCAATGACACATGAGAGTTGATTTACTAAAACTGGAGAATGCAAAATCTGGTGCAGCTGTGCATGGTAGCCAATCAGCTTCTAATTTTAGCTTGTTCAATTAAGCTTTAACCTGGAAGCTGATTGGGTTCTATGCAAAGCTACACCAGGTTTTGCACTCTCCGATTTTAGTAAATCAACCCCAGCTGTTAGAGTTAGTCGTGGGGTCCCATCAAAAATTTTGCTATTGAGCCCCATGATTATTATTAATGCCCCTGTCTGTATTCGTTAATACATCATTGTTAAATATATTTTTTTAGAATGCAGGCAGTGTAAGCATCTGGTTTTGACCTGGTATCAGCGTCTTGAAATCAAGCTGCAGCTACAAAAGCAGGCAGAATATTAGCATAAAAAAGGGATATACTCCAGGGATAAAACTATAATTCTGACACTTTTTAATACCCTGGTTAGGCCACATCTGGAGTATTTGGTCCAGTTCTGGTCATCAGTCCTCAGAAGGGATGTGCTGGAGTTGGAGAGAGTCCAAAGAAGGGCAACCAAGCTAATAAGGGGACTGGGGGACCTCAACTAGGAGGAGCGACTGCAAACACTAAAACTATTCTCACTAGAGATGCAACACTTAAGGGGGGGATATGGTAGCGATTTACAAATACCTCAATGGGGATCACAGGATAGGAAAAAACTATTCAGTCCTAGGAAGTGTTTGAGGACATAGGACTGCACAATGAGACTGAAGGAAAGTTGATTTAGCCATAGGCTGCACAGGGAGTTCTTCACTGTCAGGGCAATAAGGATGTGGAACTCTCTCCCACAATTGGTGGTGACTGCGGGGAGTATGGATATTTTTACAAGACCGTTGGATGTTTATCTTCAAGAACACAGCATACAGGGATATGGGAAATAATTATAGATACTGACACACATGGACCTACACAGGTTGAACTGGATGGACTATTGTCTTTTTTTTAACCTTACCTATTATGTAACTATGTAACTTTGTCAAGACAGCAGAGCTCAGACTTGGAGGAATAGCACAAGGAACCAGTCAGCTGTGCTGTTATGCTTATGTGCTAATAAGGAGGATGCTGATATCAAGAGAAAGCAGAGTGATAAGCACAGTTTGCTGCTTTTCCTTTTTATAGTCCAGCCACACACTGGGGGAGAAACAGGACTTGTGATTGTTACTTAATTGCAGTAGAGAAAAATCAGGTCTTCTACCCTGCCAGACACGACTGTAAATCCCAGGACTGCTTGCCTAGAGCGGTGTTTCTGAACCTTTTTTCAGTCAAGGTACCCTTTAAAGTTATAGACAATCTCTAGGCACCCTTTAAAAGTATGGGCAGTCTTGAGGCACCCCATTCTAAAATTTAGAAAACTAATAGCTTTACATAATGCAGCAACATCCATACTTAGGACACCCAATGTTAGAGGTCATTTATTCTTCCAAAGCAGATACACTTTGCACACTGGTACTGATTGGCAGCAGCTGCCCTAATCCATGCGTCCGGCACCTAATGTACATGCAGGCCGCCGGACACATGGATTCCAATAGATTTTTTTTTTTTTCGAAGCACATGATTAGAGCCGGAGGCTCTAATTGGCATAAAAAAGGGTCTGAGCCCACCCAGTTGTGTGACAATAGTGAATTAATATTCGCTTTTGTCTTCCTGATTCTCCCCCCGGCCAATCCCAGCTCAGGAAGCAATTCCTGAGATTCGACTGGCCGAAAGGAGAAGCGATCCTATTGGCCACCAAGAAGGAGGAGGTAGGATACGCAGGGGAAGCTGCCATGAAGCCTAGGAAGGAGGAGATGCAAGGTGAAGCCCCCCCCCAAAAAAAAAAATATACCACCAGCTGCCACTGCTGATTAGTATTCCAATGTTTCTCTTCTCTCTCAATTTCTCTCTATCAGTCAGCTAATGTCACCCCATTGCTGAGGAAGAGGGGCACAGGAGGGTCAAACAAGGATGCTGTGGAGGCAACAGACATCCTCCTTATTAACTGATGATGTCATTGGTTGTTAGGATGCCAGTGTCTAGAAAGTCGTAATGGTGCATAATGAAAACCCGTGACTATGTGTAACCAAAAGGCAGACTTGATCCACTTGCTGGTTTATGCACAATTTTTGATCAATTTTTAGGCATTTTGCCCATACACCCCTGAAGAAACCTCAAGTCGCCCCAGGGTGCCTGGGCATCCTAGTTGAAAAAGACTGGCCTAGAGTTACGCTCTAAGGCCTTATTAAGTTTCTCTTTACTTTTCAATGGCCTCTGCAATTAGACAAGACAAGGAACTGTGATGGGTATAGCTCATCACTGAATGTTTCAAAAGATATTCAAGAAGTCAATATAGCATTCAACTTGTATTGATTACCTCCATGGTAAATACAAGCATGATGGTTTTTGTCACTGGCAATATAACTTCACTGAAGATACCATGAAAATCTTTTATTTATTTATTTTTTTTGTTACCTTGAAATCACTTGGAACCTGAAGCTTTGGGGATGGAATTCCAAGACAATAGTCTGTCACTACCATAACCATTATAGTAAGGAATACGGCAAAGTCACTGATTATGGAACGCACCTACACAATGGGCAAGACAAAAAAAGGTTTTAAGAGTTATAGCCTGTAAACATACATATAATAGATAACTACTGAGTAATGTTTCATAGTAGATACCACATTCCAAATGTCTCTTACTTTTTATTCTGCCTGCTTTAATAGCGTTTCCACAGAAGAGAAAGAAGGTGCAGAAGTGAACCAGTGGACCAGGCTAGCAGTGGTTATAGCACTAACAGGTGGTGAAGCAAGTGACCCCTATTTTTATTGTATTTTTGAATTCCTCCAAAATCATCAGTGTTAACACAACATAACATGAGATAGATAATACAGTTAACCACTTGAAGACCAGGCCTTTTTCTGACATTTATTGCTTACAACTTAAAATCAGTGATTTTGCTAGAAAATTATTTAGAACCCCCAAACAGTATATATATACATATATATATTTTTAGCAGGGACCCTGGAGAACAAAATGGTGGGTTGTCACAATATTTTATGTCATAATGTATTTGCGCAGTTAGCCCAAGTTTTTTCTATAATATGAAAAATTATGTTACACCGAGTAAATAGATACCTAACATGTCATGCTTTAAAATTGCACATGCTCATGGAATGGCGTCAAACTACGGTACTTAAAATCTCCATAAGCGATGATTTAAAAATTCTTACAGGTGACATGTTTAGAGTTACAGAGGGGGTCTTGCTCTACAATTATTGCTCTCATTCTAATGATCACAGTGATACCTAACGTGTGTGGTTTGAATACTGTTTACATATGAAGGTGTGACTTACGTGTGCGTTTGCTTCTGTGGGAGACCTTGGAGGGATGGGACGCATTCAATTTTTTTTTCTTATTTATTTTACTTTTTAATTTTTATTTTACACTGTCTCTTTAATTTATTTAGCACTTTTATTCCTATTACAAGGAATGTAAACATCACTTTTAATAGAAATAAGCATGACAGGTCCTCTTTATTGAGAGACCTGGGGTCAGAAAGACCCCAGATCTCTCATTTGCCTTTAAAAGAAAAAAAAAATCACCCCTTTAAGGCCAAGAGGCAGAAGTGACATCAGATGTCGCTCTGTTCCCCCAAGGGCATAGAGGCGAGAGGGGGCTATCTCGCCCTCACTCGGCTTGATGCTCAGGCACTGATTGGACCGGATCACTTTCAGTGTCTACCGACGGCTTTGTTAAACCCGTAAGACACCAGAAAACCGCAGGAGGGGGGGCACCTCTCCTGCTGCCTATAAAATTGAGGCGTATCTGCTGCTGAGGCCACTTTTATATGAAAGCCAGCCACTGGCTGTAAATAAAGATACTGGGGTTATGGTTATAGCTGCTGCCATAGCCCCGGTATTTAACGTCAAAAGTAATGACGTATATTTGGAGATAGGCATTGGGCAAATTAGACTTTAAAAGGGATATAAAGAACAGATGATACCTATAAAAATACCCTGAAAAAGATAATTTTTATATTTACCATCCCTGAAACATTTGCCCTCCTGCAGAGCAAAGCCACCAGTAGAATTATTACACCCAACACACTTCCTCCCTGCATGCCAGATGCTTGCATCCTTTGCTGTACGCTGGGGCTCCATCCAATTGCCCCTGCATCACTCAGAGACACACTAGTGACGTTTGGACCAGCAGACAGATTTATACAATTAGAAAAGCAGATCAGATTTCTGTCTGGTAAAATAAATTGATGTTTGAAAGTCCATGGGGGTATAGGCCTGCCGGACCCTGAGCTTTATTACAAAGCTTTCTCGTATTCTAGATTGGTTCCATCAGTTTCATAATAAACAATGGGTTTTGACTAGAAATAGATCCTTCTCTGGTACATCCTAAAGCGGCTCTCTGGCTTTCATTAAATCAGATCACGTTCCTCTTGGCTCTGGCTAATATATATTGTTTTAGATCGCTACCATTGACATCTGCAATCCTTTTCCTTATCGTCTGTGCCCAGTCCCCTTACGCCGTTATTAGATAATCCTTTTTTCCTTACTGGCCTTCACCCAAAGTCTTTTTTAAGCTGGAATAAATCTATTTGGCCGCAAATAAGACACATTCTTGCGGCCAATGTTTTTTTTCTCATTTCCAAAATTTCAAGAGATAAATGGTAAAATGAGAGGTTTTCTGTTTCTGCAACTGCAGAGTTTTTATTACTCTCTGTCACCAAAAACTGCCATATCCCGGTGACTTAGAGCCTTTGAACAACTTTGTGTCTCTCCTCCGGCTCATTCTATATCTAAGATTTATGTTTTAAATCAGTTTCTGCTTAAGAATGTGGAAAAAAGTTTTATTAATACCCATACATTTTCTATGGCATGTGCCGCTCAAGAACGTAATTTTAAATTGCTTTCAAGATGGTATTGCACTCCAGTTAGTATCCACAGTTTTTTACCATCCCAGTCAAATATCTGCTGGCACTGTCATACTTCCATGGGCACCCTTCTTCATATATGGTGGGCAGGTTTCTCTATTGACAAGCTATGGGACTCTCTAATCTGCCTTTATAATGTAGTAACCCAAGAATTGATCTTCATTTCCCCAGAAGTGGCACTTTTACCCCAATTCCTGTTGCAAGCTAAGAAATCTCTCCTATGTTTTTTTTGCCTCTGGTGTTAGACAACTGATACCTAGAAACTGGAAGTCTATTCCTTGAATGGCTAGAGACCATCTTAATGTTATTATGCATATGGAGGAACTGGTAGCTGAAAATAAAGGAGCCTATGAGAAGTTTAAAGGGGTACGGCTAACACGGATATTGTTTAATGACTTCAGGGTAGACCAACGCAGATGTTTATTGACTACTTTTATATTATTGGGAGTCTTTTTTTGTATCGTGGGAATTTTTTTACCTTTTTTTTACCTATACAGTGCGAGACTCATCGCCTCC
>BLSH010500889.1:1892470-1904380 GCA_018402905.1 Glandirana rugosa | reverse complement strand
TTGATAAAAGTATAATGACCCAAATCATTGGGAAATTAAAGTCGAATAAGTTAATTCGAACCTGTTTTTTTTACCTTTGACGAACCAAAGATACCTCACGACGTGGTTTAGAACGTAAATTTAGAAATCATTTAGTTGGGGTTACACATTAATCCACAGGGGACTTACCTTCGAGACATCCGTGTACGATAGAGACAACGTTGTGACTAATACTATTGAACAACTAACTACTCTATTGAGTTTACCGTTACTTCCCTCTCCAAAACTAATACCCGCTGAAGTTGTACGGACTGCAATTGACCTTAAGAATTTGACGATAATGTTCGTCCTCGTCCCTACATTACCTTCGCGACTTACCCCAAAGAGATTTTGTCAATCATTTTTCGGGTTGGGCTCCACTAGTATAAGAAATGAGCAGTTTAAGAATTCCAGTTAACGTCAGGCATGTTGAAGTCGCCCATAATCAAAACCTCTCCCTTCATTGCCATTTGAGTTATCTCATCAATCAACAAGTTATCATAATCAGTGTTGCAACAGAGATAGCATGTGCCTACAGAGCTTCCATTCAGGGGACACCTAATTACACATTGGGGTTGATTTACTAAAGATTTAAATGCAAGATTTGGTGCAGCACTCCATAGAAACCAAGCAGTTTCCATTTTTTTTGTCCAAGCTTAATTGAATAAGCTGAAATTAAAGGGTTACTAAACCCAGTAATATGAAAATAGTTCCCCCCCCCCCGCACTGCCCACAGCTTATAAATCTTCTTTTTACATTGAAATGCTGCCACTATATATCTTTTTGGATGATCTGTATATCACAGTCACATGATAAACTGCAGGGTCTGCCCCAGTGCTGAGTGTTCAGGTAGGAGGAGATTTCCACTATAGCCTGTGTCCTCATGCTGTTATGGGAGGCGGATCATCCATCAATCAAGATGTGATATCCCACCCACTTTGTTATTTTTTAATTACTGGGCATGGAGGGGGAGGGAGGGACTGGGCTGTCATAAGGATCTGTATATACGCCCAAATGTGTGATGTCAATATCATGTGACCTGAACAGCTCAACTCAACAAGGAAATGATCTCTCCAGCAATAGAGACAAAACTGAGCATGTGCAGCAGGACTACCCTCACTGTGTCCTATCTGGCCTTGCCCAGAGTGACCCTGCAGGAGGGGGAGGATCTGTCCATACAGGATAAAAGAGCCTTTTTACACAATGCAGAGGATTAACCTCTTAAGTTCCACAGTGAGTATAACCAGCATGCTATTCTGCACCTACAGACAGATTTTACTGTTGTGGGTTTAGTAACATTTTAAAAGCTGATTGGCTACAATGCAGAGCAGCATCACATTTTGAAGTCACCAGTTTTAGTAATTCATCCCAATTATGTTTATTCCTCACCCTCAAATAAAAAGCCTCTTCACAATTTGTACTTGCCATAAATTAAAAAAAACTAAATTTAACAAAAAAGTTGCTTCAAAAACATTTGGAGAAAAATTACCTCATCTGTCATCAAAGTGGCAATTGACCGCCCAATTTCATGATACTGCTGTCCCTTTCCAAGTGGCCCCAGTAGTATGAACAGAAATCTGCATAGCAAGACAAACAAGAAGAACATTTTCGGTTATCAAAAGACAGAATCAGCTTATATAACACCATATTATGGTAGCAGTGATAATGATCATCAGTAGTAGAGATGTGCAAATCTATCTATTAGGTTTAAGGTTTACAATAATAAGGCTGATTCACTGCTGGCAGATAATCATGAAAAATGTCCATTCCACTGCACTAGGTGTACCAGGGAAATTCTGTATTCTTATTGAGCAATAAAAATGACTTCATCTTATCTTTGCAAAAAATAAGAAAAACAAGTATAGTGAACTAAAGTAAGATGTGAAAAATTGCATACATATACACAATATGGCCAAGAGTTTGTGGACACCTGACCATCACCCCTACCTATATAGCCAAAAGTATTTGGCCATTCCTCTAAATTTAGGAGTTTAGGTGTTCAGTGAAGGGTACTATTAATGTTACAGGTTACAAAGACATTTTAGACAATTGTGTGCCTCCAATATTGAGGCACCAGTCTGGAGAAGGCCATCTTCTGTTCCAGCATGACTGCACGTCTGTGCACAGCTTGTTCCATAAAGGCATGGTTTGACCAGTTTGGTGTGGAGGAACTTTAGTGGCCTGCACAGAGTCCTGAGATGAATTGGAACTCTGATTGCAAGCAACAGTCAAGTGTGTGGTGGTCAACTGTGGCCCGAAGAGTTTGATCCAGAGCTGGCTAGTGGTCTCTGGAAAAGCCAGGGCGTTCAAAACGAACGAAAAGTAAAGAGGGAGGTGGGTGAGCCTTTCTAGTGTAGCAAATTGCTTAAAAGGGCGAAATTACTCAAATGTGGTTCCACAATAGGAAAAAAAGAATATAAAAATGACTTACATCTGTTGAGGCTGTGGCCACCCTTAGGGATGGGAACATGCAGTCTTCCGAAATGGAGAAAACCTGTCTCTATGCAGGATAAAGGTGATCACACTCTAAATCTTGGGGCTCTGTCATGGGGCCTCTGTGAAGTTCTCAGGTGGATGCATGAAATCAGTAAGTACAAAAGGAGTCTGCAAAAATAGCCTGTCGGTGGTCCAATCAGCAGAGGCACCCAAAGTTATATTTCTAAAAAGGGGTCAGCGTTATCTGCTCTCGTGAACATCAAATTTTTTTATTTCATCAAATAAAATGTATTTTGTGGCTTTCACTTGCCACGTCCTTAGTTCAAGGGTGATAACATTGAAGTTATAGTAATACTAAACAGAGAAGTGTTAATTGCCATAAATCATTCACATAAATCATATATACCATGGCAATGTATTTTGTTTGTTTGCTTGTTTTTTTTTTTTAAATCCTCTTAGTACCTTATTCCTGCAGCGCTGTTGTGTGGTCGCATGATCTTTCCCTGTTCTTTGGAATCTGCTGATGTATGCTCTCTACAGTGTGAGTCTGTGTCTGGCCAGCCCTGATTGGTGCTGTGCCAGACACATGACTAAAAAAAAACAGTTTCAGAAGAGCAATTCAAATTAGATTATAAATATCAAATAACTGTTTTACAGCTCCCAATAAATTGTTATTGAACAACAAATGTGGATTTTTGTGCATTACTATGGTGTAGGCAGTCAAAGATGATTGCCACTAGCTTTCACTTTGTCAAACTGCACCTGCATCCAAGGCTCTTTTTTACTCTATAGGTCAGGGGTAGGCAACCAGTAGACCTCCAGCTGTTGTGGAACTAGATTTCCCATGAGGCATTGCAAGGCTGGCAGTTACAATTACTCCCAGAGGCATGATGGGACTTGTAGTTCTGCAACAGCCGGAGGGCCCCAGGTTGCCTACCCCTGCTATAGGTGTTAGCAATTACATTGGATATATTTAACCACTTACTTACCTGGCACTTAAATCCCCTTCCTGCCCAGGCCAATTTTCAGTTTTCAGCGCTGTCACTCTTTGAATGACAATTGTGCGGTCATGCTACACTGTACCCATATGAAATTTTTATCATTTTTTTCACACAAATAGAACTTTGTTTTGGTTGTATTTAATCACTACTAGGGTTTTTATTGTTTGCTAAACAAACAAAAAAGACCAAAAATTTTGATAAAAAAAAACAGTTTTAAAATTTTGCAAACAGGTAATTTTTCTCCTTCATTGATGTGTGCTGATGAGGCTGCACTGATTGGCACTAATATGCTGCACTGATGGGCACTGATAGGCTGCACTGATGGGTACTGATAGGCAGCACTGATAGGCAGTGATAAGGTGGCACTGATGGGCACTGATAGGTGGCAGTGATGGGCACTGGTGAGGCAGCACTGGTAGGCACTGATGAGGCTGCACCAATAGGTGGCACTGAAGGGCATTGATAGGAGGCACTGGTACGTGGCACTGAAGGGCACTGATAGGCAGCACTGAAGGTCGCACTGAGAGGTGGCACTGATGGGCACTGGTAGGTGACACTGATAGGCAGCACTGATAGATGGCACTGATGATGAGGCCATGATGGGCACTAATTTGCAGCACTGGTGGGCACTGATAAGTGGCACTGGTGGGCATTGATAGGTGGCACTGGTGGGCACTGCTTAGCAGTGCTGATAAGCACTGGTAGGTGGCACTGGTGGGCACTGGTAAGTGGCACTGGTGGGCACTGCTTAACAGCAGTGAGTCTGAAGTGTGCGGGACAGATGTCCTGTTTATTCCAGATGGTAATCGGCTTTTTTTTTCCTCCTCACACTGTCAGTGTGAGGGGGAAAAAAAACAGATTTCCATCTCTGTTTACATCACATGATTAGCTGTCATTGGCTGACAGCTGATCAAGTAGTAAGGGGCTTGCTGATCACAGGGAGCGCGCAGGCAGCTCATGCATGGGAGGACTAACATGGACACCCTTCCGGCAATTTAGGCCTGCGCTGTAGATGTCTTTCGGCTATAGCATTAGCGGGTAAAGGTCAATACAGATTTATATTAACATGGAACTTTTTTGTGAATTTCTTAGTGAATGTAATCAATCAGCATACTGCAATGGGGACTCAGAGAAGATGGGAGGGACAGCTAAACACAGGATCAACCAGGTATATTTCACTATACACAAAACAAATGCTTTAGTGGCTTTGTGAGTATGCACACTCTGTTATATAGCATGAATATTTTTTTTTTTTTTATAGTCTGGGTTCAGTGACACTTTAAGTATGAGGAGGGGATGCCATCAGCTCTGATTCAACCTCTGGGATATCTTCAGCTCTGATTCAATCTCTCAGACTCTGGGAGTCCCAGAGATTGACTTTGACCATCTTGATTGGCTGGTCCAGGATAACAAAAGTACAGCACATGCACACAGGATTTAAAGTGGTATTAAACCCAAAAGCAAACATTTATTATATTGCAGCTTATTAATTCTTAGATATGATGGCTATATTCATTTTCTTTTTTTAGGCTTTTGTGTTTTTATTTTCTGGCCAAGTAGGTCTGTTTTTCAATAGAACAAGACTGCCTGCAGATGTTGCAGTTAGAAGGATAAGACAAACCATTTAACACTGTCAGGGGTGCTTACAATGATCAGCTTTTATTTATTAATGTGAAACCTTTTATCCCAAAAGGAACAAAACTGTTGTTGTAACTACTTAAAAAGTGTGAGATGGAGTTTGGCTTCAATTTGTTAGTGTATTTAAACCCGCTAGGACATTGAACACTCCTCCCACCCCCCTACCCCCCAAGACTGACAATGCTGCTGTGCAAAGGCGTCTCTGTTGCTCCTTCATGCAGATTGTAGGCACTCTGATGCAGGAGGTGTGTTACTGGCCAGACCACCAGGTGGAACCAGATGGAGCCTAAAAAAGCCTAAAGAAAAAAAAAGTGCAGCCCCCTAGAAATGTGTAAGCTGCAATATACTACATTTTTGGTTTGGAGTTTAATACCACTTTATTTTATCCCAACATGTAAGGCATGCTAAGAATGTATGCAGAGCTGCACACGAGCAGCTAAGCATATATTCTGAAGAAATGTGTGAGTGGGAAAGTAAGAAGTTTTTATTGCAGAAGAGATATAGCATGGTTTTTCCATACACTGCAGCTCAAAAAAGCTGCTTTTACAGGCATTTGAGCTTTTATTTCAGCTTGAAGGAGCTTGTACTTTTTTGGGCTCTTTTGCACATTTTTATTGAGCTTCTTTGAGCTCCTTTGAGATTTTTTTTTTAGCATAACCGTTTTTTCACAAACCCTCCCCTTCATGAGGCTTATTTTTCCTATTTTTTGTGTGTGTATTTCTGAGCTCCTCTCAGATTTTTCATGCTCTTACGCACAGTTTTGGGCACTTAGGTGTCTTTTCTGTTCAAAAGCTCCTCTCAAAAAATGTGAGTTTGGTGGGGGTCTGACTGTAAGAGCATATTTATTTATTTCAGTTACTTATAAAGCACCGTCAATTTACACAACGCTTTACATATAACATTGTACAGTCACATCAGTCCCTACCCTCAAGGAGCTTACAATCTAAGGTCCCTAACTCACATTCATACACATACTAGGGCCAATTTAGACAGGATCTAATTTACCTACGAGCTTGTCTTTGGAGCGTGGGAGGAAACCAGGGAGAACATGCAAACTGCAGGCAGGTAGTGTCCGGGTTTGAACCAGCGACCCTTTTGCTGCTAAGCGAAAGTGCTATCCACTACACCACTGTGCCACCCCATATATGCCTGTAAACTCCTAAAAAAGCCATGGACACATTAACTAAGATGGAGGGAAGTCTCCAGGCAGAAAAAATGAGAGCTCCAAAAATCTCAAAAGCCTGTAGGAGCCGCTTCTTTGAGCTTCTTAGTGATGCAGTGTAAATGAGCGCTCAATGTCTTCCTGCTAGCAATTTTATTTTTTAGGTAAAGTTATACTTTAGTTTTGAAATAACATTGACTCCATCTGCAGCAAATGATAGCTAGTCATCTTCTACATCATCAGAATTCTACAAACTCACATGCAGCAAAAACAACATACCTTGATGGAATGGGGACTTCTGTAAGGCCACTGATCAAAACTGCAGGAGAAAGTCTAACAAAAGCGACCACAGCTCGATCCAAAAACTCCAGTTCACCAACTAAGATGTTGGAAGCTTCTGCCCCAGGAGGGATTTTTTTCATAAAATGTAAATCAAACTAGAAATTAAAAAAAATGATGAAAGTTTATAAATATACAGTTGTTTCTGATTATACATGTTTCATAATAAATCAATGACATTAAACATATTGTACACAGTATACAGTATGTGAAAGCTTTCTCTAAGCTCTGCTTATCCTCCACCCATTCCCCTGTCACCCTCCCCCCTCTTCCCTCCAGCTACCCCCCAGTACCAGCATGCATCTTTTTCATATTTAACTTTTTTTTTTCAAGTTCTTATGCTGGTCACTTGGCATGCAGGGTCATCTTCTTCACCTCTTCTTTGGCGCTAGCTGGTCCTCAAATGTGCAGAGAGCATTGCTGATGTGATGACATCTGCACAGTTCTCTACATCAGCCCTCAAATTTTCCACTCGCCTGCTTGCATTTTGTGAGTGGAAAATGATTGAGGACAAGTGTTTGAATAGGAGCCATTCTCCCAGTGATCGCCCAGGGGACGAGAGAGGAAGAGGAGTGCCGGCCGGATCATTATAGAGGGGGGATTGCCTGCTGTAAGAGCTTTCATTTGCATTGCAGGATGTTCGCCGTCACAGATAGTCCCGTCTCCTGGCCCGGCTCTTTTGATAGACAGAACACTGGTCCAATGTGAGGACATGTGATGTCTATAAAAGCAGCCGGGCCAGGAGGCGGGACTGTGTGTGACTCTGAGCGTCTGGCAATTCAAATGAAAGCTGTTACAGTGGACAATCCCTGTTCTGTGATGATCCGGCCAGCTCTCCTCTTCCTATCCTCTCTCTTCCCCTGCACTGGTCAGGCTGCATTGATGGGCACAGGTGAGGCTGCATTGACGGGAGAAAGTGAGGCTGCATTGACAGGCACAGATGGGGCTGCATTGGCGGGAGAAGGTGAGGCTGCATTGACAGGCACAGGTGAGGCTGCATTGATGGGTGCGGATGAGGCTGCATTAACGGGCGCAGGTGAGGCTGCATTGATGGGCAAACGTGAGGCTGCATTGATAGGCACACTTGAGGCTGCACTGACGTGCACAGGTGAGGCTGCATTAATGGGCACAGGTGAGGCTGCATTAATGGGCACAGGTGAGGCTGCATTGATGGGCACAGGTGAGGCTGCATTGATGGGCATTGGTGGGCACTGATGTCATTACATGAGATAATTTATGAGGGGGTGTTTAGGGGTGGAATTGGGCACGGAGCAGGGCAGGGGTTGGGTGGGGCAACTGGTGGCTAGTGACCCTTAAGGCCTGGCTAGTAGCTCAGGACTTGAAATTTTGAGCCCTGCTCTACATCATTGGGCAAGCATCATTTAACCCAAAAGAAGAGCCCAGTCCTGGAACCAGAGTAGGTAAATCTGCAGGGGGCAGTTCCGGAAAGGAAGGCAAGTATTGCAGCAAGACCTGAGCCACTGATTAAAAAACACTTTTATGTTTTATAACAGATATCACTATCTTATCTTTGACTCTATTAAACTTTTTGAGTGGTGCATCATTTCTTTATTTCTTTCCTACACCTCCCCTTTAACTATTATATATTATTTATTCCTCTAATAGATTAGGAATGCTAGATGCATAAGCTATATGTGTAAGCAAACAAAATAGAGTATAGGTAAACCCACATATAGACATAATGTCTATATGTGAAGTTATTTCAAAGTCCACTAGAAGGATGGCTACAGCTCTTCTTTTCAGGATATTGGATCTCCTTAGTGCACTATAAAGACAAATAGACAAAAGGTGTCATCATCTAAGTGTATCTGTTTTATTATTGTTTTAAAAATACAAATAAAAACAAGGAGTAAGAGTGCACTCACAGAACTGGAGGAAAAACAGGCATGTTATGAGTCCCAATATGCTGGCCGGTGTCAGCCAGAGGATGGTCAGGAGAAGGCTGGATAGGATATATGTGGCTCCCACTGTAGATGGGTAAAAGCATGGCTGTGTGGTGACAGAAGGAGTTCCGCTAGACTGGCTGGCAGGCATAGGAACCCACAGGCTGAGATTGTAACCATGCTGGAAGGCAGCCAACATTGGGACCGGAACCGGTAAGATGTCGGGGCGTAGTGAAGTCATGAAGTGGGTGGTAACATGTCCGCTCCTTTGTCAAACCAAAGAAGTAAAAAAACGTTTATCCATCTACAGTGAGAGCCACAGATCTCCTATCCAGCCTTCTCCTGACCATCTGCTTGCTGACACCGGCCAGCCTATTGGGACTGATGGCATGCCTGTTTTTCCTCCAGTACTGTGAATGCAATCTTACTCCTTGTTTTTATTTGTATTTTAATAAAACAGATACACTTAGAAGGTGGCGCCTTTTGTCTGTCTTTATAAGCTATATGTGACATCTATCCAAGCCTTGGAAATTTTCTTGGGGAGATTTTCTTTGCGGGTTCAAACAGGATTCTCCTTATATTCTATATTGTGTAAAACTGTGTGTATGTTTCAGAATTAGTTTTGATATAGATTGTACAGATGTTAGTCTCCAGAAACATGGGACATCAAGCAGACCTAATATGTTATTGGGATACTACCATGTTTTTTCACCCATTTTGTACTAATAAAGTATCTTCTTTTTCTTCTTTTCTTCTTATTTACAATTATTTTGTGTTTGATCTCTAGGTTCTATATTTTTGGGGTCCTCTGTGGCCAATCACACAGGTTTAGTGTAATTATAGGAGCAGACCTACATGGATTTAAAACTGCAAATAATTATTACAAAATAGCTTCCTATGAGCGTTATGTGAAAGTTTTGTATGAGTTATAAGGAAGCTCAAGCTTAGATTTCATCATTGGTCCTGCTGGTTTACTAATAGACTCTTTGGTTAGATACGGACATATAAGCCAATGATGAATTTGTGAATAGAACAGTGTAATTGAAGTTTTCTCCATTTGGCCAGCTATAAACTATTCATAAGAAAACACTTACTAGGTCAGTATTTTGAAATTAATGTTCAATTAAAGTAATGTGCAGTATTAAAAATAAATGGAATTGATTTTGTCTGGCAGCAACAATGTCAGATAAATAAATTACAACCTTCAAAAGAATATCTTGCAAATAGTGTTTAATCTTTAAAAATAGTTTTGCTAAGCACTAACTGATGGCATTGCGAAATCACACTGGAAAAATATAACATGTCTTTCTTTGTACAAAAACATTACTCATGGGGTCTCCACGGCTCAAAAGTAGTGAATCTGTGGAACAATTGTGGGACATATGTCATTTAATGCTCCTCTTCAGCTTGTCATAGTTAGGTAATTAGGAGCAAAAAAAAAAACTGTGCAGCAGCTTTCTTCCCTGTGCTTATAGCATTGGCCATGATTATGCAATGGTGGGGTGGACATTGCCACAATATGATTCCCACTGGCTCTCAATGATCATAAATGCAACCCTTTCCTTTGCCAGTGCAGGGCAGAACAATCTAGACCAGCGTTTGTCAACCAGGGTGCCTTTAGGTTTCTTCAGGGGTGCCTAGGCAAAATGGCTAAAAATGTATCAAAAATGTTATACAAGCAAGCAGGTGGATCAAGACTGCCTTATAGTTACTCAAAGCCACAGGTTTTCTTTATGCACCATTACAACTTTCTAGACACTGGCACCCTAACAACCAATGACATCAGTTAATAAGGAGGATGTCTGCTGCCTCCACAGCATCCTTACTTGACCCTCATGTACCCCTCTTTCTCAGCACTGGGTTGCCATTGGCTGACTGATGGAGAGAAACTGAGGGAGAAGAGAAACATTGGAATACTAGTCAGTTCCAGTGTGCAAAAGTGTTTTTGCTTTGGAAGAATAAATCACCTCTAACGTTGGGCACCCTATGTGTCGATGTCGCTGCAAAGCTACTAGTATATTTTTTTTTTACATTTTAGAATGAGGTGCCTTGAGGCTGTCCATAATTTTAAAGGGTGCCTTGAGATTGTCTATAATTTTAAAGGGTGCCTTGATTGAAAAAAAGGTTAAGAAACAATGGTCTAGACCAGGGGTTTCCAAACTATGGCCCTCCAGTTGTTCAGGAACTACAATTCCCATTATGCCTAGTCATGTCTGTGAATATCAGAGTTTTACAATGCTTCATGGGACATGTAGTTCCGCAACAGCTGGAGGGTTGTAAATTGGAGATCCCTGGTCTAAACTACTATATATAATCTTCTTTTATCTCAGTTTTTGATGTGGGAGGGCTACTTATGTGTATTTTAGCTTTTTTTTTCAAAACCAAGCACTGAAGGGGTCTGTTTATAAATATTTTCACCCAAGATACACAGCTTTCTAATTGGATTCTATTGGAAAAATTTATGAATCCTGGCTGAAAACTGTATGAATCTTGTACGAGAAAAAAAAATATATATATAGACCCCTCTAGTGTCATTTGTCTATACTCACTCTGATTGAAGTGGCTCATGCAGGGCAAAGTAAAAGAGACACTTAAAAAAGAAGAACACTCACTTTCGTCCTCCTGTGACCCAGAGTCAGCTGATAGTGGGCTTTTGCTCAAGGTCAGCTGACAAGGCAGAGCTGCTCCAGGCTCTGGAAGGTTCCTGAAAACATTGTAGGCTGTCTGATTGACCGCTGGGTATTGCTTTTAGCATATGCCCGAGAGCTGGAGCCAGCTGCACCCACTCCCTTCCCGGCTCGGTGCTCCAGTGTGTGCTGGAGGAACAGAACAGAGAGCAGTGACTGCGCTCCACTTTGATAAGACCAAGTATTGAGCAATCAACGCTCATGTGATTGCTCTGTTCTCAGTCATAGAGCCAACATGGGACAGCTGCATCATCATGCAGATGCTGAAGGATAGAGGTAAGTATGACTGTTAATTTTTTTCAGAAACCTATATTTCTCTTTTAAACCCTTCATTTCCCAGCATTATATATTCTATTTAAAAGATCTCCCACCTTTGGAAACTTCAAATAAAATAAAAGCAAAAGATTTTTTAGGGATTTAGACAGTTTTGCCAATATAACGCGTGGTATTTAGACTGGAGTTCTTCTTTAAGATGTCAATAATCTAATAGATCATGAATGTATCCTCATCAAAACCTAGACTACACTGACCAAACTCTCCAGCACTCTGCAAAGATGGACATTTAATAAAGGAAGCTCTATCAGCCATCTGTTTCCTTAGACACCAGCACACATTCCCTGTCAGCATTTACAAGATTATCCATGCAAATGTACCTGGCATTTTCCCTTACACACGACCACAGATTCCTTTGTCTACCGACTATCTCGAAGGAAATAATTTACAGG
>BLSH010500889.1:1881502-1892313 GCA_018402905.1 Glandirana rugosa | reverse complement strand
ATTGGAGAAAAATTGGGGAAGAATCTCCAATTTTAACAGAGAAACGATGGGCTTATCGCCGGTAATATTGTCGCCATTTCGCGACGAATTGGCGACTGCGAGCCAGCCGGGGTCACACTTTTCCGACCATTAAACTGACGATTAGATAAATATCATAGGAGGGGGCAGTGTGTGAAGATAGAGGGTAGAGCCTCTTGTACACTCTTGAATCCGACTATTGTCTCGATGCCTCGTTTTCTGTCGATGCCCTGAAACTTCTCTCTATTATTTTGTGACGTCTAGATACACCGGTCGAGTTTAAAGTACTTAGCCTAAATGTAGGTGACAGGATATGGGCTACACCAAAATTGCTGCTGAGCCTCTTTGAGGACAGCAATATTTTTGCAAACAGCAAAATGCATTGCAAACTACTGGGACCCCTTGTAAGCATGGACTAATTTATTTAAAAGGTGAACTTAGACTTTAAAGTGGATGTAAATCCGATTCATGAAATTTGAGCTGGCCACATAGATCTGCAGTGTTTTATTATCTCTCTTCAAAGTCCCGTAGCTGTCTTTTGCTCCGTAGCTCTGTTATCAGCCTAAGTTCTCACATGTTCTCCGAGATGGGAGATAGAAGTGTGTGACGGGGGAGGATACTATAAATAGATTAGCAGTCAAATTACCAGCCTTTTCACACTGGGGCCGACCGAGCGTCAGCGGTTAAGCAGCGCTTTACCGCTGTTATAATGGCCGCTATTCGGGTAGCAAAGAGACAATTTTAACCTCTAAGAAGGGGTTAAAAAGAGGTTAAAAGCGCCAGTGTGCGGTGCTTCTGGAGCGGTGTACAGCCGCTTCGGAAGCACTGCCCATTCATTTCAATGGACAGGGGCGGTGGAGGAGCGGTGTACATATAGCTCCCGCACCACCCCAAAAATGCTGCTTGCAGGAGTTTGTTTCCTCTCCCGCATGCGCGCCGTCCCAGTGTAAAGGACACACTGACTTAAATTAAGAGGCGCTTTACAGGCACTATTTTTAGCTTAAAATACTTTTGTAAAGTGCCTCAGTGTGAAAGGGGTCTAAGAGCAGAGCTATGCACATTGATTTATTCCTTTTCCTATGAGGAGAGGGGGTGTGTGCCTTTCCTCCAATCAGCTGTCTTGGCTGTATTCCAATGATCCACTCCCAGTGGTAACCAGGAAGAGAAAAATGTTAACACGATTTCCACTTTCTAAAGGATATATACAGGTGAAGACAGAAGATATACAGTATCTCACAAAAGTAAGTACACCCCTCACATTTTTGTGACAACACTGAAGAAATGACACTTTGCTACAATGTAAAGTAGTGAGTGCGCAGCTTGTATAACAGTGTAAATTTGCTGTACTCTCAAAATACCTCAACACACAGCCATTAATGTCTAAACCGCTGGCAACAAAAATGAGTACACCCCTAAGTGAAAATGTCCAAATTGGGCCCAATTAGCCTTTTTCCCTCCCTGGTGTCACATGACTGCAAGCACCCTGGAGGAAATTATCTCCGCTCCTCCCAAGACCTCCTGCTCTCAAACACTCTGGTCTCCTCTTCCTATGCTCATCTCCAGGACTTCTCCAGAGCCTCTCCCATCCTCTGTAGCTCCCTACCTCAATCTGTCTGGCTATCTCTTGCTCTGGCTGCCTTTGGGCAATCCCTACAAACTCATCTCTTCAGGGAAGCCTATCACACCTCCAATTAACCGAAATGTTACCACTTCCATCAGCTCATACCCCACAGTTATAACCTTTTGTACTACTTGCTGCACCCTATTAGATTGTAAGCTCTAATGATCTGGGCCCTTTAACCCGCTTGTATTTTATTGTATTGTGACTTTACTGTCTCCCTTTAGAGTGTAAACTGTTGGCGCTATATAAATCCTGTATAATAATAATGATAATAAGTTTACAGCAGAAGTATTGCAATCACCCAAGCTGTCTTTCAGCAACTGGACTGACCCTCTTCTCCCTCTCAGAGCTCCTGTATTTATATTAGAGATTAGAAAGCTTGGAGGCTGTTGAATCACTGCTGGGAAGGGGCAAAAGGGAGAGCTGAGGTGCTCAGAGGAGGAAATGGATGACTACGTTTTGCACTTCTTATGTGGACTTTGTGGATGAATTGCTTCACAGTGTCTGCAGCTACAGATGACAGTGGGAACTGATTTTAAAATATATGCACTGCTTGTTAAAATGTTACTAAACCCACAACAGTAAAATTAGTCTTGTTATACTCACTGTGGAACCTAAGGGGTTAATCCTCTGAATTAGGTAAAAATGCTATTTGACCCTGTCTCCTCTGATCCTCCCCTTCTTCAAGAGTCCCCAATATATCTGCTGATAGTACAGAGGCTAGGGACAAGCTGCACATGCTCAGTTTGTCCCCTCATTTGTAGCCTCATGCTTTTTTTTTCTTGGTTGAGTGCATGTGATCAGTACAGGGCCAACCAGCACTGTCCAGACAGAGGGTCAGAGGTCCTGCATCCTTATAGGACAATTATGGGAAAATAAAAACTCCTCTTACACGCTTTAATCAGACACTGATGGAAGTCACAAGACTGCTCTAACTGCTGATGAGAAAAGGTATTTAGCATTTTTTGTTTACTAAAACTATTGCATTTCCATGTTCTGTGGGAGGCCAGATATAGTGAATGTAGGGTCTTGGGTTTAGTAACACTGAATGTATAAATACTTAAATGTCTATATCCTAGTCATACATTTAGTTTTGCATATTCAGGGCAAAGTAAAAGGGTCACCTAACTCCGTCTCCCCGCAGCATATACTTGTCATTTCTTGCTCCCAAACCAATCCCTTCAGGCACTGGTATAAGAAGAATAAACTTATATAAGCTCCAGAATGACTTGAGCAAACACAAGGCAATGGAATCCTTGTTCGGACCCATGTGGCACTGCTGAACAAATCACAAAGCACCCAGAGCAGTCACATTGGAGAAGGATGTGAGTCACATGCTCAGGGTACATGAAAGCCTTGAGTATTTCACTTCGCTGGCAGCAGCATGCCCAATGGAAATACTCATTTTTTATGAATTTAAGAAGACTGAATTAAAGAAAAGATGTCAGAAAGCAGAATAACAGAACACAGACAAGAGATACTTATCAAGGAGTTCTTTTACTCTGGGCCCATGGTTACATCAAAAATAAATAAAATAGGGCGAGAGTACAGACTGTTCGCTTTGCACAGAGAATTTCCCCTTAGTTTAGTAAGGTAGGTAAAGCTATGTATCCAACTAAGTGCAAGGGGAAAAAACAGGATTTTTTATTTGCACATCATCAGATGATTGAAATTAACACTTTGGGGTTGATTTACTAAAACTGGAGAGTGAAAAATCTGGTGCAGCTGTGCATGGTAGCCAATCAACTTCTAACTTCAGCTTGTTCAATTAATCTTTGACAAAAAAACTGGAAGCTGATTGGTTTCCATGCAGAGCTGCACCAGATGTTGCACTCTCCAGTTTTGGTAAATCAACCCCCAGTGTCATCTTAAACACTTCGCTAATAGCCTTTACTCTACTTTGGTAAATCAACCCCCTGAGTTTTCTGCTCCATCTGCCTGTAATAACATTAGGATGGATTCTCACGTTCACGACGGAATTCTTCTTTTTATTTTACATTATTGAGAATTTGGCATTAAGAAAAAAAATTGGCTTCAAAATGGCAGTGGTAAATGTTTTTTCCCAGGAATTCCAGAAGCAAGATCTGACTGTTGGGGTCTCCAAAATGATTACAGTTGCACTGGTGGTTTTAAATTACTATCATTCATACAAAACTGAAAATGGTGTGGGCCAATTCTACACTGGAAACCCTCCATAATTTAGTTCAGTACAGCCTGGGACCTCAACCACATGCTTTGACTATACTTGTGGGTCATTTATATTCCTAAGGCATCTAAATAATGCATAGCAACTATAATCTTAACATTGCATTTAGAAAGAGAATTATGAAAGAAAAATCAATTCATGATAAGAATTATGGTACACCGTGTACACTTGGTTTTGAAAAAAAAGTCCTAATTGAATTATTAAAACCAAGTAAATAATCCACTTGACAAGCTGTGCTTTGAACCACGCTCATCTGCTTACTGGAAAAATCTTTGATTTTTATTTCATGTCTAAATGTCTAATTCTCTTTTGTTTCTTTTATTATGCGGTGCTTACCTTGGTAACGTCAAGAGTGCTGTTTTCTCGACTGACATCGTTCTTATGTTCAATGCAAGAGGGAGCAGACTGAGGGGACACAAGCTGACCTGCTGAAAAATACACAATGTCATTTAAAAGTGGGAAAAAATGATACACAATTTAAAAGAAATTTAAGTCACACACAGCAAAGCAAAGCAATACATTACAGCATAAGCAGAAATGGTAATGCTGCAATAATGACTAGCAACCAGATTTTAGTTAACTTTAGTCATATTAGTGATTATGTTTGGCTGCTTTCAATTACTTGACTTTTAACATTTCTTTTTGCCTCACTGAATAATATTTTTAAAAACCAGAAAACTAGATTTTCATCAAATTGTGTTTGTTGGATAATGATTTTTTACTCTTAACAAGCAGAAGCTTTCACTTAATGCTGTAATATAAGGTCTAGTTTAATGGTTCAAGGGGTTTATATTCTGTTTTGAATCTAATTGAATGTCGAAACAATCAGCATATAATACAATTTGATTCAAATTTGTAAGGGCAAAATAAGTTAAGATAATAATAATATACAGTTGTATGCTAATGTTTAGGAACCCCTGACAATTTCCATGATTGTCATTCATAAATATTTGGGTGTTTGGATCAGCAATTTCATTTTGATCTATCAAATAACTGAAGGACACAGTAATATTTCAGTAGTGAAGTGAGGTTTATTGGATTAAAAGAAAATGTGCAATATGCATCAAAACGAAATTAGACAGGTGCATAAATGTGGGCACCCTTGTCATTTTGTTGATTTGAATACCTGTAACTATTTAGAACTGATTAATTGGAACACACAATTGGTTTGGTGAGCTAATTAAGCCTTGAACTTCATAGACAGTTGCATCCAATCATGAGAAAAGGTATTTAAGGTGGCCAATTGCAAGTTGTTCTCTTTGACTCTCCTATGAAGAGTGGAAACATGGGGGCATCAAAACAACTCTCAAATGACATGAAAACAAAGATTGCTCTACATTATGGTTTAGGGCAGGGATAAGCAATTAGCGGACCTCCAGATGTTGCAAAACTACAAATCCCATCATGCCTCTGCCTCTGGGTGTCATGCTTGTGGCTGTCAGAGTCTTGCTATGCCTCATGGGACTTGTAGTTCTGCAACGTCTGGAGGTCCGCTAATTGCATATCCCTGGTTTAGGGGAAGGCTACAAAAAGTTATTGCAGAGATATAAGCTGTCAGTGTCCACTGTGAGGAACATAGTGAGGAAATGGAAGACCACAGGCACAGTTCTTGTTAAGGCCAGAAGTGGCAGCCACATAAAATATTGGAGAGGCAAAGGCAAAGGATGGTGTGAATGGTCAAAAACAGCCAACAGACCACCTCCAAAGACCTACAACATCAGCTTGCTGGCAGATGGTGTCACTGTGCATCGTTCAACAATTCAGCGCACTTTGCACAGGGAGAAGCTGTATGGGAGATGCAAAAGAAGCCTTTTCTACATACACACCACAAATGGAGTCGCTTGAGGTATGCAAACACACATTTGGACAAGCCAGCTTCATTTTGGAATAAGGTGCTGTGGACTGATGAAACAAAGATTGAGTTATTTGGTCATAACAAGGGGCGTTATGCATGGTGGCAAAAGAACACAGCGTTCCAAGAAAAATACTTGCTACCCACAGTAATCTTTGGTGGAGGTTCCATCATGCTGTGGGGCTGTGTGGCCAGTGCCGGTACTGGGAATCTGGTTAAAGTTGAGGGTCGCATGGATTCCACTCAATATCAGCAGATTCTTGAGAATAATGTTGAGGAATCAGTCACAAAGTTGAAGTTACGATGGGGCTGGATATTTCAACAAGACAACGACCCAAAACACTGCTCAAAATCTTACAAGCTATAGGAAGCGTTTAGAGGCTGTTATTTCTGCTAAAGGAGGCTCTACTAAATAATGATGTGAGTTTTCTGTTGGGGTGCCCAAATTTATGCACCTGTCTAATTTCATTTTGATGCATATTGTGCATTTTTCCTGTTAATCCAATAAACCTCATTTCACTACTGAAATATTACTATGTCCTTCAGTTATTTGATCAATCAAAATGAAATTGCTGATCCAAACACCCAAATAATTAAATACTACATTGCTATTTCTCTGTTTTGTAGCTTATATTTAAAAAAATGTATTACTTTGACAAACAAATCAAACACATCTTTTTTAGTTCATACAAAGTCTGTAGCAAAACATATAGATAAAGGCTCAGCTTTGTGAACCTGCACAAAATGGGATTCATCCTGTATACTGCACAGCTGAAAATATACAGTCTGTTGCATAATATGCCCTTTAAACTTTCATCCACAACTCAAAATGGGTAATTTCCTTTCCATAAAGGCTTTAGAATTCAAAATTGTGCCTTACTTTGCGTTGTATAAACATATTATAACAGTTTTTTTAAGTAACAATAAATCAATAGGGTAAAGAATATCCTACAAAACTTTGTCTCCTTTAGATGTATGATGCCTTTCAATGTGTGAACTACTGATGAAGAACTACAAGAGACAAGCTATCAAGAGATGAGAATATAGTGCTAGGCCTCTCAGAAGAAGGGAGATGGATGCCTAACTGCTAGGGAGGCATAACCGTGGGCCTTTCCTGGTAACAGAACATACCCGCAGGTTTGCAACGAAAGAATACATCCTTGGAAAAAATGGACATACTGGATAGATATGGAAAGGACCATATGCAAGCTAGGAAAAAGCTCCAAACAGGGTAAAATGGGAGTTTGAGAAAAGGTTGGATGGAGATGAAATCTTGATCTGACAGATAACAAACCTATTGAATAAAAATGTCATGGCATGAGCTGTAACAGAGCACCCACATTGTTCTACTGCACATGAGCCACATGTAACTTGTGTTCTAGATCGTAATCTTGGTTTCAAAATGGTGCCAGGTTACATCAGCTCTAGTGGGTCCCAGCAGGGTTTAATAATCAAACTGGCAGCTGCCACTGACAGTCATGTTTTGGCACTAAGCCAAGGAGATGATCTAATCAACTCCTAGTCTTGCAATTCCTCTGCAGAGTATTTAGTCAGAACAACAAAATGCATTGTAATTGTGTCTGTTCCTGTTTGAAGTAGATGGTCTTGTTCACCTCTTGTGAAGAAGTTGTACTCTTTGTGCAAAATCTGCATATAACTGTTCTATAAAAAATCTCCCATCACCTTCAGACTGACTTGACTGCTGAGTCCTCACCTAAACAGGGGTAAAGGCCTTCAATATCATCTGTTACCCAAATACAATACCATGGTAACATCTCCACTGCAGCTATTTGACAACAGCTCACACATTCAGCCATTTAAACCAAATAATTAACTTCTGTCCCAGACTTTTTTTTTCACAATGGTAAGTTATGTAAATTAGAAGAGCATCACAAATTTTCACATCTCTCATCAAGTTCTTGGAAAATTGACATTTGCGTTGAAACATTGCATGACACCATGGTGACTTATTTAAGGTAACTGAGTTACCCATGTAGCTATTAATGGTGGGCTATGTTTCCAAAACACATTAGAACCGAGGAAGCTACTTGAATGAGTGGTCAAACATTTTTAACATTACAGAACAAACTAAGTTAAATGCGACTAACTTCTACTAGGTATACTATAACCCAGATAAAGGAAAGCCTTACTAAACTAGAACTTCTGACCATTCCAATCTGCTGGAAACTCTTTTTTACAAAGGGGTATTCATTTTTTCCTAGAAGACTTAAACTGTGCACGGGCTTCTAACATCCTTTGCTTGCAAAGAAAGTCATAGGGGGCAAATGTTTTATCACTTTCAATTCCTTTTCAAATTTTTACCTTCAAAGCTATGGGTTATGTATATATACTGTAAGTCCTACTTCATGAACAAAACCAAGGATCCAGATTGTACAATAGCCCAAAGACAAAAATGTTGTGTTCTGAAAGCAAGTCTTTGAGGTAAAGTATAGGTTCTGTTTTGTGTGCTCAGCATTATGCAGTGCATTGGTATCTACACTGAATATTGTGCCAAACAATGAATTACGTATTGTGTAGTAGGCCCCTAATATAACCATAGAACCAACAAAAGTAGCAAGCACTACGACCTGGCTGATAAACCTAGGTGGCACAACTTTGAATTTCTAATTTTAATGCATGTCTTTTTTACTCCAGGTATTACAACAAGCATAATTTGGACATGTTAAGTGTATGCTATTAATAATATAAACCAAGAAAAGGTGTACATGTATTAACCTGAACTCTAGATGAATATAAAACAACACAATTTATTTAGTTACAGAGCTAATATAAGTACCTGAATCTGTCTTTTTCATCAGCCTTTCTGTAATCTCCTGCACAGCAGCATTAATACTGAGATGAAGAAGGTCAGTACTTTAAGGACCCCTTTCTCACTGGGTAATTTTTCAGGCGCTGCGGTGCTAAAAATAGCAACTGTACAGAGTCTGAAACCCCCCCCCCCCCAATTCTCCCCATTGTGAAAGCCCGATCGCTTTCACACTCGCGCTTGCAGGACGAGAAAAAAGTCCTGCAAGCAGCATATTTGGAGTGGTGCACTGAGCACTCCTCCATCGCCCTCTCCATTGTAATGAATAGGCGGCGCTTCTGAAGCGACTGAAAACTGCCTCGGTCAACACTTTTAACCCCTTGTTAACCCCCGTCTGCATAGCGGCTAAAACTATTGATGCTTTACCGCTACCATCCCAGTGTGAAAGTAGAAGTCAAAAAATGTCTCTACTGCTTTATATGGTGCACAGGTGAGCAGAGAGGGGACCTTATTCATAACATGCTGCTCTTTCAATGTTTAATAACAGGCTTGAGCAGATCCTGGAACAATAATGGACCTGGCTGTTTTGCCTCAAGGGTTTGCTTGGATCACAAGACTGGCTGAAGAGAGTGATCTTTAGACTCTTTACCTTGAATTCACATTTTAAAAACCAATGTTCAAACAACTGAAAATGTTGTTCACATAGCCAACCTACAGTTATAAGCTTTCACAACCGTTCATACCATTCATGTTGCTGAAGCAGCTCCCAAAGTGTTGTTGAGTCTTTTAGTAAGTGGCTCTTTATGCAACTGACTCGTTATACGACACCCATGTGCACTGAGGCTGTTTTTGCTGTCTGAATAAAAGTGTAGTGTATAAAACCTGTTCCTGAGCATCCCTGTCTCATGTATGGTTTACTACTGCTAATACAAGTTAAGCCTGTCCCCCCTTAAAGTATGTAGACATGGTGACATATGGCAGACAGTTATGAATTCTAGTAAACATTAACTTAGGAGCAGACAGGTTGTTTATTTTAATAAAGACAAAATTGACTCGATTATTATTATGGTTATTATTATTATTATTTTTACCAATATTAATGATTACAAGCACTTGACTTAGCTACATTCCAGATTCAATTTATGACTTCCATATTCAAGGGATGATACTGGATAAAGCAAAGACTTTCAACAATTTAGTGTATCAACCCCATAATTAAAAGACTATTACAGCTAAGCCATAGAGTAATCAATAGCTGTATCTCTGATCTTGACAGACACAGCCTTTTAATAATGGTCTACTTGACTTAGATGAGTAAAAACCAATCTGCTCCTGGACAATGTTGTATTGATTCTGTTAGTGACATGCAATAACCTAGCATACACTAATAGTAAGCTAATACACACACACACACACACACACACAGAAACAAGAATCTAGAGTCCAAGCTCTTATTTTTTACACTACCTCAAAAACTTCAACGAACTTTAACAGAGGCCAAGGGAGGAAGATGAGGGAGGAACAGAGATGAGATGATGAGCCTGTTAGAGACACACACAACAAAGACACAGTAAAATAAAGAAGGATAACGATGAATGACAAAACATACAGCATGAACCCATAAAGGCACTGAGTAAAAAGTACCCAAAGAGATTTGATCCTCAAAAGACACTAGGAAGTTTGACGCATTTGACACAATTAAACGGTGCATTTTCAAGCCCCAAACAAGAATAGCAAAACACCTATTAGTTCTCATGTGTATCTTTGACAGTCATGCAATTAATGTTTAGATCAGCTAGGTTTTTGACCCTAAAGGCCAACTTTGAGCACAATTACCATAACAGGCTCACAGGGGACAAGCTTACCTGTTCCTCCAGCCCAAATGCTGTCTTGCAGGCATACTTAACCATCTAAGGTAATCTTGCCCAGAGTTGGGCTTTATAGAGGAAGGCATCAGCAAAAGAAAGTGTCACTTTAAAATAAACCCATGGCCATGATATGGACATCCAAGTATTTGCATATTCCTAACAAGCATTAAATGAGCTTTTAAAAAAAAAAGTGATAAGTTCCAGCGCCTTAGGATGTCAAGCGACCATGTGGGGAAGGGATGGGTGACCAGATGTGTGCTGCCCTCCTTGGACGGGGAATCCGAAAGGTACTAAAAAGAGAAGAAAAGGAAGGCGCACGCGCCTAGTGCATTACCAAAAATAATTTATTCCAAATATGAAAGAAAACGACTACGGAAGGAGATATTTCGGGTTGAGACCCGTTCTAATGGAATCTACCAATTCATACGGACGTTCTGTCGTAAACCCGACCTCCTTGTCCATTCGAACAGGGGACACTC
>BLSH010500889.1:1866980-1881492 GCA_018402905.1 Glandirana rugosa | reverse complement strand
AAAACAGTTTGGAATTAACTTGTTCGACCTCAACCTTCGACTAACCGATGGTACGTGTCGACGTGGTCTAAGACGTGAGAGGTCGCAATCATTTAGTTGAGGTCATAGTATAATTTTACATTAACACTGGTCCGATATCTGAAATTTTAATATAAGAGTTGTTAGTCATTTAAGCAAAATTTGTTCGAGAACTACCGTAGAAATCGATACGTGTGACACCTCGATAAGTAGAAGTTTTAAGAGTCGTCTTTGTCATTTCACTAACGGATTTAATGGAGTCGAATGGGACGAGAATGGAGGGTTGTCCCACTCTGTGTATGCATTGGAGATAAGAATGCTGGAAGCCAGCCAAGTCACTTCTGAAAGGGGGAGGTGGGGGTAAACTGAGCTGCTGAGAACTGTTGGGAGGTAAGAGCAGGGTAAGCTGAGGTAATTTAGGCAATCACTTTACTGTTTCTGCTGAGAATTTTGAAGATGAATAGCTCCACAGTGTGCATAGCTAAAGATGCCATCAAGAGCTTGTTTAAAACGAATTTACTGATTGTTGAGAATATAATTTTAAAGTCTATAGCCTGGTCACAATTACATTTTAATATGATACTGGAGTTGATTTACTAACGCTGGAGAGTGCAGAATCTGGTGCAGCTGTGCATGGTAGCCAATCAGCTTCCAACTCCAGCTTGTTCAATTAAGGTTTGACAAAATTGACAATAAAACCTGGAAGCTGATTGGGTTCTATGTCAATTTTGTGCTCTCCAGGTAAATCAACACCACTGTCACTTTTATAGAGGACAGCGTCTGCATAATTCCTCTCCGCACCAGATCACTCACATCTCACCACCTACAGTAAGTATCCATGGCTGGCTGGTGTTAGAGTTTAGGGGGACCTATTATGTCAACTTCCCCCTTCCTGTCATGGTACTCAGGGCAGATGGCAGCTAGGCTGGAGCATTGTATCATGGGTGAAGAACACATGCTCCTCATACCAACACTGGGTATTGTGATCCAGCTATTATGACAGAAGGAGAGGCTAGAGAGGCGAGAGGTGACCCTTCCTGTACTTAGCCACTGTATAACCCACTTTAGCCACTGTAATTGTCCTTAAAAGCTGCACTACATAGTCCTGGTGTAGCACTGTAATCTTAGAAATGGCAAGTGGTCATTGGTCAGCACGGCCATGTAATGCCTGCTAACCATTAAGAATCTCTCTCAAGCCGTCTTCTTCCCTTTAATTAACCTCTAATTACCTTTAATTACCCTTTAAAGGAGGTGAAATTGGCTAAAGCCCCACAAAAATTATTTGAAACTGGGCCTAAATTACTACAGGGGGGGTGTTTCAAATCAAGCATCCAATCACGGGAAGATAAAACTTTTTTGCTTTTTTCCAAATTCTCCTGCATATGAATGGTTGTGAATACAGGTTCATATCAGTGAACTCTCCATCTGTCAGTATTTGTGGATCATACAGTGCTGATCTGTCTGAATCTCTACAGAGCATAGTTCCTTAACCAACCTATATCCTGTTACATGGTTTTACACACTATGAACTGCTTTTACGCTGATAAAATCCATGCAGTACTTTAACATACAGTATATCCTCAAATGTATTCAATATGCTGATCTAAAACTCTAACCAGGAATAAGTCTCACAACCTATCAGTGATTTTATCAAATCCAATCTATTCAATTTTGATATGCAAATAATTATTTATCTAAGTTATGAGAACTACACTAGATTAACAAGGTCACCCTTTTATAACTTTATAATAGCCCTCTATGGTACATAAAATAAAACAAATAGTGGTTCAAACCACCAAATAAGCACATTTACCCAGAACTTAAAGTAGAACTTTAGTAGTAGTAGTAGTAGTAGTAGTAAACTTTAGAGTCCAATTCCAGGCTTGGGGCATTTCCTCTTGCCTACCAGCCTTCTAATCCCCAATACAAACAAAGAGCAGGTACACAGTATGAAGGGAGAGCAGAGACTGAACTGAAATGAATGCATGCATTCCTTTTTAGCTTTGAAAATTAAACAGGGTCCCACAGTGCATGAAGCTACAAAGTTAAGAGAGGGCTTGTTTTTTTTACTGGTTAAGAATATGCACATTTTTTAATGTCCATAGCCTGCCCACGGTTCTACTCAGTAGCACTATGCCACTAGTAGAAGTTAGGAAATCTCACATAAAAAGACTGTGGGTTCAATGATAATGGTATATACAATGCATCCGGAAAATATTCACGGCCACTCCCAGACTGGCCATAGGGCACACCGGGCGTTTGCCTGATGGGCTGGGGCCCTCAGGCCGCATATCCTAAGAAGAGCAGCCTGTCACACAGCGGGGAGTAACCTGTGGATGGCTGGTCTGGACAGGGCTAATGCAGACCGCGGCCACCGCTTACCTCTTGCTGTGTGTCCATGCCTAAAGCAGGGCCGGTGCCAGCAAACTTCGGGATGCAGCAGGATAGACAGTTTCCATGACACACAGGAAGCGCCTGCATGAGAGAGACACCTCGCAGGCTGGCTGCTGGAGATGCATCACTCAAGGGACGGTGGGCTCTCTCCTAACACCAGCTGGCACACCATGATGGTTGCATAGGGAGGAAGGTGAGTGCACTGAACCCTAAAGTGATCCAGTCCTGCTCTGTAGCAGCGGGGAATGGGGGTGGATTGAGGCAATCTCTTTGCTGGACTGGGGACAGTCTCTTTACTGGACTGGGGGCAGTCTCTTTGCTGGACTATGGCAGTTTCTTTGCTGGACTGGGGTTGTCTCTTTGCTGGACTGGTGGTAGTTTCTTTGCTGGACTGGGGCAGTCTCTTTGCTGGTCTGGAGCAGTCTCTTTGCTAGTCTGGAGCAGTCTCTTTGATGGACTGAGGCTGTCTCTTTGCTTTGCTGGACTAGGGCTGTCTCTTTGATGGTTTGGGGCTGTCTCTTTGCTGGATGGAGATGTCTCTTGGGATAAATACCAACCCCCCCGCGAGAACGCCCATGCCCCGATCTCCACCCTTTTGCCCCCCCAGGGATTGGGCTGCCCAGTCTAAAATGCCCGGGCCTATTTTTTGTCCCAGTCCGGGCCTGTTCACGGTGCTTCATTTTTTCCACATTTTGTTATGTTACAGTCTTATTCCAGAAAGGATTAAATTCATTATTTTCCTCAAAATTCTACAAAGAATACCACATAATGACAACATGAAAGACTTTATTAAAAATAAAAAACGAAAAAAAATCACATGCACATAAGTATTCACAGCCCTTGTTCAATACTTTGTCGAAACACCTTTGGCACCAATTACAGCCTCAAGTCTGTTTGAATATGATGCTACAAGCTTGGCACACCTATTTTTGGGCAGTTTCTCCTATTCTCCCATTCTTCTTCCCGTAGCCACTCCTTTGTCATCTTGACTGTGTGCTTAGGGTCGTTGTCCTGTTGGAAGATGAACCCTTTTCCCAGTCTGAGGTCCAGAGCGCTATGGAGCAGGAATTCATCAAGGATGTCTCTGTGCAATACTGCATTCATCTTTCCGTCGATCCTGACTAGTCTCCAAGTTCCTGCCACTGAAAAAACATCCCCACAGCATGATGCTGCCACCACCATGCTGTATTGTCCAGGTGATGAGCGGTGCCTGGTTTCCTCCAGACATGATGCTTGTCATTCAGACCAATCTTTGTTTCATCAGACCAGAGAATTTTGTTTCTCATGGTCTGAGAGTCCTTCAGGTGCTTTTTGGTGGGCTGCCACATGCCTTTTACTGAGGAGTGGTTTCCATCTAGCCACTCTACATACAGGCCTGATTGGTGGAGTGCTACAGACATGGTTGTTCTTCTGGAAGGTTCTACTCTCTCCACAGAGAAACACTGGAGCTCTGTTAGAGTGACCATCAGATTCATGGTCACCTCCCTGACTAAGGCCCTTCTCCCCCAATCGCTCAGTTTGGCTGGGCCTAGAAGAGTCCTGGTGGTTCCGAACTTCTTCCATTTACAGATGACGGAGGCCACTGTGCCCAATGGGACCTTCAATGCTGTAGACATTTTTCTGTACCCTTCCCCAGATCTCTGGCTCTACACAATCCTGTCTCGGAGGTCTACAGACAATTCCTTGGACTTCATGGCTTGGTTTGTGCTCTGACATGCACTGTTATCTGTTGGACCTTATATAGATGTGGTGTGTGTCTTTCCAAATCATGTCCAATCAACTGAATTTACCACAGGTGGACTCCAATCAAGTTGTAGAAACATCTCAAGGATTATCAGTAGAAAATAGGATGCACTGAATTTTGAGTGTTGTGGCAAAGACTGAATACTTATGTACATGTGTTTTTTTGTTTTTCATTTTTTATCAATTTGCAAAGATTGCAAACAAACTTCTTTCGCATTGTCATTATCTGGTATTGTATGTAGAATTTTGAGAAAAAAAATGAATTTAATCCATTTTGGAATAAGACTGTAACATAACAAAATGTGGAAAAAGTGAAGTGCTCTAAATACTTTTCAGATGCACTGTAGGTTTAATTCTTATGACAATGATTGATATTGATTATGCAGATTTATGATCTTCTGAAATTCATTAGGGCAAATAAATTAGGCAATCACAGAAAATAAAAATAAAATTATATTTCTACTCAAAGACATTATTTTAGTAATGGAAATATAGTATTTAAATAAAGGTTGTAAATGTGCCTCTTCAGATTAAAGGGACCCGTTCCCCAGGCCATTTATTTTACCAAAAAAAAAAAACCTTTAAGATTATATGTGTATGAGAGACATCCAAAATCCCTGAGACTGCTTCTGTGAGCTGTCATCGATGGATGTGGTTTATTGTGACACCATTTTCACATGTTCCTGCTTATCTTTCTTTGCAGCCCTTGGCATCTGGTAACTTGACATCTCACAACCTAAAATAAGTCAGTGCTGGAAGAATTAACTCTGACAATAACTGGATTACAGGTTCGAACAAATAGTGGGTAGCTATAAAATGTCCACCCTGTATTACTCACAATGGCTGTTACTAAGATCAATGTCTGAATGGTAAAGTATCTCCCCAGTGGGAGTTGCTTGGATGTAGGAATTTTGGAATTTAGAAGAACTGCACTTTTTTTCTTTATTTAGTATTTAGGTGTGAATCACTATTGGGGTTCATGCACACTGGACTTAAAAAGACACCAGTTCCCTTGGAAGAAAAAGACTCTCATGCTTTTGTTCAAGTGTTTAGGAGCTTTATGGTCATTTTCTGCCAGAAAACTCCTCTCAAAAACACAATCTAGAAGGTTTTTCTTCTGCATCTAAACACTGAGCTTAAAATATGCCTCTCAACATCCTAATATGCATGGACACATGGGGGTTGATTTACTAAAACTGGAGAGTGCAAAAATCTGGTGCAGCTGTGCATAGTCAACCAGCTTCTAATTTCAGCTTGTTCAATTAAGTTTTGGCAAAAAAAAAACTAGAAGCTGATTGGTTTCTATTCAGAGCTGCACCAGATTTTGCACTCTCCAGTTTTAGTAAATCAACCCTATAGGATAACATTTAGCTGCTTCTAAGGGCAAAATGAAAAACTCCTGTAGAAGCAACGTTTTTTTAAGCCCAGTGTGCAAGGACCCTTATACTTCATAAACACGATGAGATTATCGGACGAATGATCGTTCGTTTTTTGTTGCATGCTAGTCTCATATTGAAAATGAAGAGGTTACTAAAGTTACAAAAATTCTCGTATGTCAGAATACAACTTGGGAAGTGATGGAATGTATATAAAAACTTGTTGCGCTGTCACATAAATGGTGCAATAATCTTCACAAATGGTACTTAATATATTATATATTTAATATTATTGAAAGAAAGTCCAAAAGAAATATTAATGAATTAATTTATTGTCTAGAAACCAAATAAAGACTCCTATGTTTTTATTGGACGCTGCACATTGAGTTTTTTCTCCTCTCATTGGTATACTATATGACCGGTTCCTTATGGATATTTGGTTGTGATGACTATCATTGGTATCCACAAGGCGGCTGAAAAGCAGAGGTGGACTATACCTAAAGTGAGGGGTAATGCTCACTGATGTGAATACAGACCTTGATAGGTCTAATGATCTGGTAAGAAGATATATTTGCCCTGATTTCCTATGGGGAGCACTGGGTGTTGCACCTAATAAGAACTGGAGGATACTTGCACATTTCTGTCTATCACCTTATGGACTTTATTTGGTTTCTGGGCATTAACCACTTCAGCCCCGGAAGGATTTATCCCTTTCCTGACCAGAGCACTTTTTGCGATACAGCACTGTGTCGCTTTAACTGACAATCGCGTGGGCATGTGACATTGTACCCACAACTACACCTGCGCAAGCTGACATACTGTGACAGCGGTTTGCGCAGGGAAGCTGACCTGCCGCCGTAAAACGATGGCGGCCAGTCAGAAAGCGGTTAAATCAATTAATTTTTTTTTTTGGACTTTCATTCATTAATATTAAATTGTACCATTTGTGAAGATTATTGCACTATTTATGTGACATACATTTTATCACTTCCCATGTGGCATTCTGACCTAGAATTTTCGTAACTTTAGTAACCTCTTCATTTCCGATATGATATTTTATAAGTGATGTAATGTGTTCTATTGTATTGTAATGAATTATTTTGTTGCCGAGCATGTGTGGTCTTTATCTTCCAATTTTTTTCAGACGAATACTGTAATGATTAAATGAAAATCGTACGATCTGGCATCGTATGAGAACATTTTTCATGCTTGTCCCTTTGGATATTGTTGGATGAACTGCCGCTGTCGTGATCGGCTCTTGAAAGCTGTGTACCATTGATGAGATTATCGTACAATCACTTTGAAAGTGATTTTTTTATCATCCGATTTTCTGATTGTGTGTACTAGGCAGTAGGGTTTGATTTACTAAAACTGGAGAGTGAAAAATCTGGTACAGCTGTGCATGGCAGCCAATCAGCTTCTAACTTCAGCTTGTTCAATTAAGCTTTGACAAAATAAACCTGGATTGTTCTATGCAGAGCTGCACCAGATTTTGCACTCTTCAGTTCTAGTAAATCAACCCCATAATATTTAGCTGCTCTTAGATGTTAAGCCTGGTACACATGGGCAGACCATCAGCCAGCATCGGCCAGTTCAATAAAAAAACGGCCAATATTCGGCCCACGTGTACCTGCCCATCCGACAGAAGCCGGCCATTTCGCAGCTGACCCCCTCCCGATCCGCGGTCTCAGTCAATGGTGGAGAGTGCAGACCGGAGTGTTCTGGTGGGGGGGCCATCCCCCTGTCAGAACACAATGGCTCAGCGGGGGAGATCACTGTACTAATGTTAGATCATTAGTACATCGACTCTTGCCCTTTCAGCACGCTGGGGTGAACCAAAGAAAAAACTTGTGGTGTGTACCAGGCGTTAGGGTTTAAGATTGATACAAGAAAAAGAGGCGCCTCTAAGTGTAGGAGTATTAATACGATTTAATAGGAATAAACAATGGCTACTCACGAGGGTAAGAATCAATCACACACATCTCTGAATAATGGTAATATCCCAATGCGCTCTCGTCAGTAAATGTCTCACTGTCTGCCGGCTCAAACCGTGTATTTTTATCCTCGTGAGTTGCCATTGTTCATTCCTATTAAATCATATTAATACTCCTACACTTAGGGCCGGTTCACACCTAGGCGATCCGACTTCAGGGGCGACTTTGCTAGGCAATTTGAAACCTACTTCAAGGCGACTTTAGATCGACTTCAGCACGACTTACAATGCGACCTGAAGCAACCTCCTTGCCAGGCGACTATGCCTGTGGCCAATCAGAGAAGAGAGGGAGGGGGGTTGCCTTAAAAAATTATTTTATTTTTCCTGTAAAGTCGCTTCAAAGTCACTTCTTCACAGACACCGTCTGTGAAGAAGTGACTTTGAAGCGACTTTACAGGAAAAAGACTTGGAAGCGACTTCCATTGACTTCTATGGGCTCAAGTTGCCTTGAAATAGTACAGGACTTCTGATGTGAAGTGATTTGAGACGACTTAGGGTGACACAAGTCGGATCGCAAATCGCCTAGGTGTGAACCCGGCCCTTAGAGGCGCCTCTTTTTCTTGTATTACTTTCAGCTGTTGCTGGAACCTGCTTCTGTTTCCACATTGGTGGCTGCCCTCAGTGAATGGACTTCATAGTTACAGACTTTTACATAATATATATCTGTTGCATGGACTATTAATTGTAGATTGGTTCAATCTCTTTATATAGACCTTTTTAATAGGTATATCGTTCTCTGAAATATTAGTTTTGCGCCTTTATTCTGTGTTTGTAGAGTTTAAGATTGGAATTTTGTTTGCTGTGTAGGAATTGGGAGATTTTTTTTTTGTTTTCAATATTTTTATTAGAGTAAACAACATAGAAGAAGAGATCACAACTTATAGCATCATTAAATTACATGGCCTAGGACATGGGTACATGAGGTATTGAGTTAAAGGTTGCAAAACGAGTATTGGAACAACTTTCAAGACACTAGAATGGAGGATAGCCCCCTTAATGGGACTCCCCCTATATTATGCTTTCGGGGTTGCCTTAGCCCCCCTCACCCCCCCTATTGGGAACAAGCTGTGGCTAAAGGGGTCAGGCCACCCCTACGGTTGTATCAACATAGCTAAGGATTTAAACAGAAAACAAAACGGATCGTTCCTTAGGCCGTAAATTGTTGGTCAATTGAGTGTTATGGGAGATTTTTTTATGGTAAGAGATGGGTGTTGGGGACATAGTTTATTGTGACACACCTTTTCACATCTTCCAGCATTATCTTACTTTGCAGCCCTTGGCATTTGGTGACTTGACATCTCACAACCTAAAAGGAAGTTGTTCCTGGAATTATTCCCCCTGTCATACACTGGATTACAAGTAGCATGTAGGTATAAAATGTCCACCCTGTATTACCAACAATGGCTGCTACTAAGATCAATATCTGAAAGGTGAAGTATATCCTCTCAGGGCCACCTGCTCAATATATATTTTTAGTACTGGCCCAGGGAGCAGTTGCACCTCTGCCCTCCTTACCGGGCTCCCCTGTATAAGGTAAAATTTAATACTAGTAATATTTACACAAAAAGGCCAAGATTGTGGTGAAACCCACAGTAAACAGAACTGGTCATTTACTGTTCATGTAGATCAATGCACTCATCACCTCATCACCATTCTTTGAACTACCCTGTTTAAAAAGCCTCTTTGTCTACGGCTAACAGAGCCAAGGTTTAGTCTGACCACTATTTATAATCAAACATGTTTGAATAGAAAAAGCATACAGTTAAACATGGCACATGTTTCATAGGCTGGTTATACTGTAGGCTGGTGACTTAATAAGGCAATGGACCAGAAGCTACACTTAAGTTGGAACACTGGGAAATCATTTTTATATATAGAGAGCTTTTAAACATGATAAGGTACCATGACAGAAAAATATGTACAGTATCTTACAAAAGTGAGTACACCCATCACATTTTTGTAAATATTTTATTACATCTTTTCATGTAACAACACTAAAGAAATGACACTTTGCTACAATGTAAAGTAGTGAGTGTACAGCTTGTATAACAGTGTAAATTTGTTGTCCCCTCAAAATAACTCAACACGCAGCCATTAATGTCTAAACCGCTGACAACAAAAGTGAGTACACCCCTAAGTGAAAATGTCCAAATTGGGCCCAAAGTGTCACTATTTTATGTGGCCACCATTATTTTCCTGCACTGCCTTAACACTCTTGGGCATGGAGTTCACCAGAGCTTCACAGGTTGCCACTGGAGTCCTCTTCCACTTCCCCATAACGACATCACAAAGCTGTAGGATGTTAGAGACCTCGCGCTTCTTCACCTTCCATTTGAGGATGCCCCACAGATGCTCAATAGGGTTTAGGTCTGGAGACATGCTTGTTCAATCCATCACCTTTACTCTCAGCTTCTTTAGCAAAGCAGTGGTCGTCTTGGAGGTGTGTTTGAGGTCGTTATCATGTTGGAATACTGCCCTGCGGCCCATTCTCTGGAGGGAGAGGATCATGCTCTGCTTCAGTATGTCACAGTACATGTTGCCATTCATGGTTCCTTCAACGAACTGTAGCTCCCCAGTGCCGGCAGCACTCATGCAGCCCCAGACAATGACACTCCCACCACCATGCTTGACTGTAAGCAAGACACACTTGTCTTTGTACTCCACACATGCTTGACACCATCTGAATCAAATATGTTTATCTTGGCCTCATCTGACCACGGGACATGGTTCCAGTAATCCATGTCCTTAGGCTGCTTGTCTTCAGCAAACTGCTTACGGGCTTACTTGTGCATCATCTTCAGGAGAGGCTTCCTTCTGGGAGGACAGCCATGCAGACCAATTTGATGCAGTGTGCGGCGTATGGTCTGAGCACTGACAGGCTGAACCCCCCACCCCTTCAACCTCTGCAGCAATGCTGGCAGCACTCATACGTTTATTTCCCAAAGACAACCTCTGGATATGACTCTGAGCATGTGCACTCAGCTTCTTTGGTCGACCATGGTGAGGCCTGTTCTGATTGGAACCTGTCCTGTTAAACCATTGTATGGTCTTGGCCACCATGCTGCAGCTCAGTTTCAGGGTCTTGGCAATCTTCTTATAGCCCAGGCCATCTTTATGTAGAGCAACTATTCTTTTTTTCATATCATCAGAGAGTTCTTTGCCATGTGGTGCCATGTTGAACTTCCAGTGACCAGTATGAGAGAGAGTGATAACACCAAATTTAACACACCTGCTCCCACATGACACCGGGGAGGGAAAATGGCTAATTGGGCCCAATTTGGACATTTTCACTTAGGGGTGCATTCACTTTTGTTGCCAGTGGCTTAGACATTAATGGCTGTGTGTTGAGTTATTTTGAGGGGACAGAAAATTTACACTGTTATCCAAGCTATGCACTCACTATTTTACATTGTAGCAAATTGCCATTTCTTCAGTGTTGTCACATGAAAAGATATAATAAAATATTTACAAAAATGTGAGGGGTGTACTCACTTTTGTGAGATACTGTACATGGCACATCTTACAGTAATAGCAAGCATCAAAATCATCCCTCCACAGTCTACAGATGTGGCCCTTCACTTGTATTTATTTGACACTACACTAGAATTAGTCCTTCTCTGCCCTCCATCCGGCAGAGCAGTGGTCTTGTTTTTATCTGTTAATGTGTTTTTTGTTTTTTTTACATGTATATGTATTAGTATCGTCTGTTTTGCTGTTTGCTACACATTCTCCATTGTAGTGTATGTAATAAAGGTTTTGATATTTTTTGTACACATCTGTATTTTTTCTTGAGGAGTTGGTCATCCCAATTAGAGTCCCGAGGGGATTTTTTCTGTTTGGTGAACATAGTCTTATGTCAGGGATGGGAATAGACTGCCTCCTTTCTTTTTTATTCCATTATGAGTTATTGCCTTAGAAACACCAACCCCTTTACATAATAAAACACATTTTTTTTCCAATGACTGTGTTGTTTCAAGAAGTACTGAGAAAAAAATCATCACAAGCAAACATTCATAAATCAAGTAAATAGTTTTCGGCCTCAATGTCATACAATAGCTGCCCATTACACTCAAGAGACTCTTTGTCTGTGGTGTACACATTATTCATATACAATGGTATACAATCAACCATGTTAAGGATGAGGAGCATTATTCACTGTAATCCCAAAAAATAGCACAACTGTCGCAGGAAGTAATATGAGAAAAATGATCACAAACAAAAACAATGTCAACTCTATGGTGGGGTTGATTTATTAAAACTGGAGAGTGCAAAATTTGGTGCAGCTGTGCATGGTAGCCAATCACCTTCTCATTTCAGCTTGTTCAATTAAGCTTTGGCATAAAACCTTCATTAAAAAACCTTTATTAATGTACCATGCCTTCTGCTGCACTGTGTATCTGTGTGAAGATGGCCTTCTGGGTACAAGAGCAGAACTGTGCTTCTTGCTGTCATAGCTTGCCCCCTGATGACTAGTGATATGATAACGGACAGTGGTGGTATTGATCAAGAATCAGCAGAAGAGTTAAAGGAAAAGCAGTTTATAGAATGGATGATGTACAAGCATGGAGCTCATGGCACTGCAGGTCCTCAGATACCGATTCCTCTCTGTCATGGAAAACAGTGAGCAGCACAGTAGTGACACCACCAAATCTCATTCCAAATCTTGTGAGACTTGTAGAAAGAGGTAAAGTGCCTTAGATGATCTCATACTGTAGATACATAGCTATGAAGTTGAAAGAACAGGAAACGCATTGCTATTTTTCAGGAGGAATTTATGACAAAAGGTAGATTTTTTAAGGGTACTGCTTAGGCAAAAAAAAATCTAGATATTCTCTATAAGACAGAAAATCTTTGGAAATTTTGCTTTATTACTTCCTAAGCCATGTGAAACTGTAACTCCCATTTTATGTGATATCCTTTTTCCTTCCTTATGGACTTAGGTATTTGATGTAGTTGGTTCCGATTTGTTCAACCTGTACTTTATTCTTGTGGTGTTCTTTTTTGACCTGCATGCTATGCTGAAGGAAGCAATACAACATCTATAAATATAAAAAGATAGCAAATCTTCACTTTTGAGCTCAGGTCCAGTTTTATTCTACTGTTCGAACTTATTCATACACTATGGAGACAAACATATAACAGGATATAATATATTCAATCACAGAGAAGGCCATGACTATATTTCATAGCTACTGAATATGGAAGCTCAGCTCCTTTGTGTTTTGTACTCGACTGGAAAAAATATGCTATTGGAACGTCTTACAAAAGAGAATTCGGGAAACTGGATGAACAACAGGAAGCCTGCCGAGGCGAGGGAAAAGGTAAATATTGCCGCTTATTCCTCTACCCCTAGACTTATCAAGCATTTAACAAAAAATAAACAATAGAGGTGAACTTTGCTAGTTGTGACACCACATCCCTAGAAAAGTAAATACAACACCAACAGAGAAAAAAGTTGGGACTTTAAGGCCCCATACACACGGACCTTTCTAAAAAAATAAACAAAACGTCCGGCCCGACGTCAAGGAAAAAAAGTCGGCGTTTTTCGGCGTTATGCATCAGCGTTTTTGAGCGTTAGTGAGCTTCGGCGTCAATATGCGTTTTTTTAAAAAAAATCATCCCTCTGCTATTTTTCAACCTAAAAACGTTGGCGTCAAAAACTCCGGAAAACGCTGGTATAATAATAGGTGGCGTTTGTTGGCGTTTGTTGGCACATTGTGGCGTCGGCGTCAAAAAATGCCAAAACGTTACAGCCTCAGAACGCGATGGCTGTGGGTTCTAGTTTCAGCTCACTAACGCCGACGTTATCTACAGCTCAAAAACGCCGAAGTTTTTATGGGGCCATTGACTAACATGGAGAGCTGCAAAAAACGCCAGAAAACACCGGCGTCAAAAAACGTCGGTGTGTATGAGGCCTAAAGGTTGTCACTCCCAAGTGACAACCTCCCAAGTAGAAACATGAAACAGTGTGAGTACATATAAAATCAGTATTTATTACATGACATATAATAAGTACAATAAACACCACATATAGTGTAGATTAAAACAAACGATGCAGATCATGCTGAATGCAATAACTATATGAGGTCAGTCCCATTCTTGGTCGTCCCTAATGGTTGACCGATGGGATGGAAAGGCTCTTGGACTGGCATAGAGCTTTCTCTAGTCTCACAATAGGATCACAACGCGTTTCGCTATTCGCTTCTTCAGGCGATCCGTTTTGAAGATTAGGCATGTCACACATAGATATTGGGTGTGTATATGTCCCTCAGGGGGCATATGTCACCTCTGCTGGGGTATCCTGAACACAGTATACGAGTACCCAGATGCTACCAATCCAACTGTCAATATTAGTATGGAGAAAGGAGCGGACCCATAGAGACCGCAAAAGGGGAGCCAGGACATAACCCCATGCGAGTCCTAGATGCTCACAGAGCCTACATAAGCCAGCTCCTCCATAGAGGTCCTTCTCCCCTTCACTCGGGTCCAGGGCGTCTAGTCGTGACGCCGCCGGGCACGAGAACGCTCCCTGACCAAGCATTTAACATTTGCAGTACAGGGGACTAGTGTTGAGCGAACCCGGACTGTAACGTTCGGGTCCGTACCGAACTTTTGGGTGTCCGTGGCACGGACCCGGACATTTCAAAAATCGTTCGGGTTCGGTCCGGGGTTCTGCTATTTTACTCCACGTGTTGAGAAGCTGCAGGGCAGCCAATCAACAAGTGTTTCACTGGTTTGCCCTTAGAAGCCATCACAGCCATGCCTACTAATGGCATGGCTGTGATTGGCCGGTGCATCATGTGACCCAGCCTCTTTATAAGCTGGAGTCACAGTGCTGCAGTCACATGCTCCTTGGGTTAGTGTAGGGAAAGGTAGCTGACTGCGTGAGGGACAGATTTGAGACATTTTAAGACCTGATCCTGCATCCTGAGATAGATTACTTTACTACTGCTGTCTGTGCTGTTGCTCTGAGGACAGATAGCAGAAA